>JAOTQJ010000072.1:978210-990849 GCA_025642045.1 Solanum sejunctum | reverse complement strand
AGAGAGAGTTTAGCCTGAGGACGTAGGCACCACTTGCCGAACCTCGTAAATCATTTGTGTTCTTTTTCTTTATTTTTCTCTACACCTCCAAAGCCACTTTCCAAGAGATCTATCATCAAGCACACCAAACCTTTTTAGAGATGTGATCTCACCTCCTAATTTATCATATGTAACATGTTTATTCCATTGTTTGTATCTTACAACAATTCTTTGTAGCCTCTTCAACAATTTGATACTAACATTAGTGCACATCCATGAGACATGAACTACACAAGTGCTTGGTCCTGATGGTTTCTCTTTGGCTTTCTTTTCAATGCTGGAACACGGTTTCTCTTTGGCTTTCTTTTCAATGCTGGAACACGGTTTCTCTTTGGCTTTCTTTTCAATGCTGGAACACGGTCAAAACTGATGTGATGAATATAATTGTTGAGTTTTAATATAAAGGCAAATTCGAGAATAGAATGAATGGCTCATTCATTGCCATCATCCCCAAACGACGCAAAGCTTCAAACAAGGACAATAGACTTATTAGTCTGGTGGGAAGCATCTATAAGATCATTTCTAAGGTGCTTTCCATTACACTAAAGAAGCTGATGGACAAGACCGTCTCTACTTTGCAGAATGCTTTAGTGGAAGGTAGATTGTGGATGCAAGATTTGTGGCCAATAAAGTGGTGGATTCTAGAAGAAAGCAAGGAGTGTCAAGTGTGTTATGCAAATTTGACCTTGAAAAGGCCTACAATCATATGAATTTGAGATTTCTAGATTTCAGTATGCTAAAAATCAAATTTGGGGGAGGAAATTGATTTATTTAGGCATCTCTTCGGTGAGATTTTCTATTGCCATAAGTGGTCTTTGTGGGAGCTCGAGGGGTTTGAGACAAGAGGATCCCCTACCACCGATGTTTGTTTTAGTTATGGGAACTTTGAGTAGGATGATGGATAGAGTTGCTTTAGGGGGTTACTTGAAGGATTTCAATGTTGTGCTGGGAGGTTTAGGGACCGTTTTAGTATCTCATTATTTATTTGCCGAAGATCCTTTGGTTTTGATGATGTAGCGACACCCGGTTGGATTACTTAGGGCAAGTCCTTGCTTGGTTTCAGGGGGTATCACGCCTTAGAATTAATTTTAAGAAGTGTGAGACTATTTCTGGTAGGGAGGTGAATAACATTGGATCGCTCACTCAAGTTTTGAATTGCATAGTTGAAGCCCTTCCGAGTTCTGACTACCATCTTGGATTATCTTTAGGTTCTATGAACAAGGATCAGATAGTGTGGATTCTGGTTCTTCATAGGGTTGTGAAGAGATAAGCAGACTAGCACAAAAGATATGACAAAGGCGAAAAGAAGTGCTCATTAGGAGCACAATGTCGAACATCCCACTTGCTACTTGTCTTAGTTCCTTGCTCCAACTTTGGTCACTGAAAAAGTTGGAAAAGATTAGAGAAAAATCCCATAAGATGTGCGGAATGGGGCAAGTGAGTTTCATTTTGTGAGTTGGAAGACAATCAAATCTCCTAAAAATATTCAGGATTGGGATTTAAAAATATAAAGGTTTTTTACAGTTTTATTCGGTAAATGGTTGTAGAGATTCAAGGTGGAGGTATAAGCATAGTGGAGGGGGGTTGAGTTGATAAATATGGGGTTACCGAAAGAGATCGGAGAACTAGAGTTATCATTTTGCCTTTCGGTGGTGGGTTGTGGAGAAACATCGTGAAGGGGTGGGATAATTTTTGTGAAAATACCTCATTCAAGGTCAGAAATGGGAGAACAGTAAAATTTGGGGGACAAGATTTTGAAAGATGAATTCCAGAATGTGTATAAATATCTTGCCAAATAAACTTGATACAACAACAACATACCCAGTGAAATCCCACAAGTGGGGTCTGGGGAGGGTAGATTGTACGCAGATCTTTCCACTACCACATAGAGGTAGAGAGGCTGTTTCCTAAAACCCTCAGCTCAAAACCCTTAGTTTATTATCAAGTTTATCTGCCAAATAAACTTGATAATTCAGAATATTAGGAAGATACGGTGAGGAGATATTTTTGGGGACTATAGATTTAAAAGGAAATTTCATGATTGAGAACTGATTGAGTTCTAGAGACTATTAGGCTTACAGCATAGACAAGTCATTCAGCCTGATATCCCCAATGCTTGGTGGTAGGGTGTGGGAAATATTGGAGTCTCCTATGTAAAGTCTCTACATGAGAAGCATCTAGTTGGGAGGAGTATGTTTTCGCATATAATGCCATGTACATTCCAAAGGTGCCAAAGAAGGTGTGCTTCTTCACTTAGCTATCCATTAGAGGGGTGATTTTGAAAATGGAAAATCTTAGAAAGCAGGTTGTCTGCATCAATTGGTGCTACATATGTAAAGAGGCGATTGAAGATGTAAATCATCTTTTGTTGCTAGCAAGATTGATTGAGGTTATGGTGGGATACGCTTAGATGGTTTGGCACTTAATGGGCACTGTCAAACATAGTGAGAGAGTTCATGTTTCGGTTGGAAGAGCATGGGAAAGAGAAGACATGGGCATGGAATATGGTTCAACTTGCACTAATATGGGTTGTTTTGAAAGAGAGAAATGGAGAACTTTTGATGGTGTAGCGTCAAGTTATTCTCAGTTGAAGAGTAGTCCTTGTTCCCTTTATTTTTTTTATTACTCTCAGAATATCCCTTGTTGTATAGATGGTTGGGTGGATAGAATCACATTTTTGGTAAATTCTCTACCATTTGGTATATCTCTTGTATATGATCTTGTGGACATGTTTGTGAATGAAAATATTTTTACTTGTTCAAAAAAACTATATGTAACTAAAAAGGGAATGAGAATGAAATATGAAGTCAAAAGACATTAAGTTCCATACATGTAGGTATCATAAGGGTTATTGGAAGAGGAGTGGTGTACTAAAAATTCTCCATTCTTCACTTTTTATACTTATAGGAGTCGTTTGGTGTGAGGCATAAGGTATAATAATCCCAGAATAAAACATAGAAATATTTTATCTCATATTTGGTTGGAGGTATTAGGGAGTCCTTGAATTATGTATACCACCATTTTTGCCTTATACATTGTGGAATTAATCCATTTGTTAAATTATAGGCTAAATCATATTTCTTAAATTATAGGAAAATTAATCCATTTAAAATAATTTTTTTAAAACATTTAAACTCAACCAAACATGAGAAAAATAAAAAAATATTTTTCTTAGTACCAAACAGACCCTAAATAAATGTACTTTTTTAGAGGTTCATACACCCTTACATACTTAAGGGAAGTGCAATTGGTGGATACCCATGGGTTATCCATATTTTATGATGGTAATATAGATTGACCCATATTTGATCCACTTTTAAATGATTGGATAACTAACCCATTTAAAATGGATTGAATCAAGAGGATAATCATAAATTTTACCCATTTTGCCACCCCTATTTGTATGTAAAGATAAGAGTAAGTATGTGTGTGATTTAGAGTATCTCTAGTTATAGGAAATCATAATTTGTCTAAGAAAGACAAAGAGACACATTATGCAATGTTTTAAAACATAATCTAGCCAAACAAACAGATAGCACATAAATTTATTGAGACATAATATATGGTTCTTACATCATGCCGATGAGATTTGATAAATAGATGCACCGGCAGTTAAAGTTGTAATTGGATAAATTATCATGAATATGGCAGAAAAGAACAAACAGAGGAAACAAAGTGATAACGATAACAGATTGAAGCTTTGTAGACAAGGAAGCGGAGAAATATGTGACGGATAATGGCATTGAATAAACCGACAATAGTAGATCAGAGACTAATCACAAGAAGGCAAGTTTTAAACGTAAATTGATTTGTCTCATAAAAAACAATGATGCAACCTATTATTGCACTTTTTTCGTCATTGGCTCTCTAAGTCTCCTTCAGGCGCGTGTGCACACATACGCGCGCGCACACACCAAAAAAGGTACAAATCAAAAAGAGAAAGGCATCAAAAATTAAGCTTGAGTGAGAGCTTATATAGCAATCCCAATAAGACTTAAAAGTAGCAGACGCGCTTTTCTCCCTGAGGCAATTAATGTTCCATTTCTTATCACAAGATTACAATAATCTGGCATGAAAAAAACCAGACAGACCATGAAAATTAGCTACTTGACAAAATAGCAGGCAAGCAAAGCAACAAGACAAAACAATTAAAAAAAGCACGAAAGTAGATAGCCAAGTATTATTTCAAAAAAGGAATTCACATAACAATGAGTAACAGCTTAAACATCAGCATACTGGAGTTTATTACACAAAGAGCTGACCTTTTTGATGATCTACATTGAGCACACTTGATCCTTGACCTTTCCCTTCTTCATATTGGACTTCCTCTTCCTCTTTCGCATCCTCTTCTGCAAGAAAGTAGCAAAACAATTAAAAATAGCAAATGTAGGTACCCAAGTATTATTTTTTTAAAAAAAAACACATAATAATGATTAACAACTTAAGTATCAGCATACTGGAGTTGATAACACAACAGAACTAACCTTTTTGATCATCTACATTGAGTAGACTTGATCCTCGACCTTTTCCTTCTTCACCTTGTATTTGTTCTTCTTCTACCTCTTCTAATGAAATAGCATGCAACCAAAGCAAAGATGCATAAGCACAATTAAAAATAGCAAAAAAGTAGATACCCAAGTATTGTTTCTAAAAAGAAATTCACATAATAATGACTAACAACTCAAATATCAACGTACTCGAATTGATAACACAAATCACTAACCTTTTTTATTATCCACATTCAGTGGAATTGATTCTTGAGCTTGTATTTCTTCTTCTTCCTCCTCCTCTTCTTCCTCTTCTTCTTCCTCCTCCACTTCTTCTTCCTCCTCCTCTACCTCTTCTGATGAAATAACAGGCAAGCAAAGAACATACAGACAATTAAAAATAGCAAGAAAGTAGATACCCAAGTGTTACATTAAATAAGAGTGAACGGTCAAAAAACCACCTAAAGCATTCTTGCCTTTTGAGTTCCATACATTTCCTAACTAAACTATCAACATATCAAAGCAGACCTCAACTATAAGTTGTTCACCTAACTGAACTATCACCAAATGTTTATCCAAATACCCCTAAACTAGTCTATCAGTTGTTCAGTAACACACCTAAACTATTAGTTGTTCACTTAACTGAGCTAACACCAGATGATTATCCAAACACAACTCAATTATCAGTTACTCACTTAAACATTTTTGGTGATATCACTTAAGCAGGAACAACTCAAAAAACCGAAATCCTTCATGTAAGATTTTGACCTATTAATTCTTCAAATAATAATGACTAACAACTTAGATATCAGCAAACTGGAGTTGATCAACGAGTTGATAACACAAACAACAAACCTTCTTGATCATCTACATTCACTGAAACTGATCCTTCACCTTTTAATTCCTCCTCCTCCTCCTCCTCTTCCTCTTCTACTTCTTCTTCTTCTTCTTCTTCTACCTCAACTTCAATCTCCTCTTCAACCTCAATTTCCTCGTACTCGTCCTCCTCGTACTCGTCGTCCTCATCGGGATTGGATATTGACGATGAGCTCTTGATAGATGGATCAGCTGCCGCACCGGAAGATGGCATTGGGAATGGCGCCGGTGAGAAAGAGGCGATGGCCACGATGGTTCTCGCCGAATGGAAGCGGTGCTATGACGCCGAGTAATGGGGTTTAATCAAGGGACTTTGCTGTGCAAAAAATAATTTTCCAAGTATTTATATTTATTTTTTTACTTCCCAAAAAAAAATTGTCTACCACCAAGAAAAAGTAAATTAAATATAATAAGACGAAATATTTTATTCTATTAGTTTCAAATATAATATTTTATTTATATTAAAATGCATAAAAAGTACATGCGGATTATACGTTATAGCTTACTTATACATAAATTATGTGTTGGCTAAATATTATAATACATTTAATAAGTTGAATATAGTTTAATTATACATGAAATATTCACTAGTTATTCAATCTCAATTAACTTAAAATTACTCCTAAATAGTTTGAATTTTTAGATATGAAATCTTCTTGAGTTTTGATCAATTGATATATAATTCGAAGAAGAGAGGATACATAATCGATTGTTTTGCAACAGTGTTCACTCAAAATAAAATTTATCAAAAAATAATTTTCAAACTTTGAAGTTTCGAACTTCAACAGTGACTGAACACTATTTTTTTGTTGGGTTTGTGAAAGAAGCATTAACAAGAATATGATTTTCGCAATAGTGGAGCTCATATAACGTATGGTGAAAAAAATTGTTTTGAGTAAGTCGATTGAAATAGAGATTGAAGATGAATTATTGAGAAAATTTTTTAAATAGAAATTCAATCTTGTTAGAAGTAGAATAAGGGTCTATTCAATTTTTATAGCAGAAGATAGTAGTTATAAGATATCCTTGATATGAATTTGTGCAAGAAAAATTAATAATTTATTGTTAGCAATGGAGTTTCATTACATAGGAAGACATGAAATTGAAAATCGTGACTAAATTATATTATAACTTTATGAACTGCATTATGATATAATAATATCTCTTCCTAAAATCATTATAACAATTTTATTTTATTTCTAACTCTAGTTTTTTCAAGTGTTCTTTCTTTAAGGCTTCAATATATTTGTGTGAATATGAGAAATTATGAAATATACTATGTTTTTACTATTTTTATGTGTAAATTATTAAACGTTCATTTTTTCTGTTTAAATTGTCATTAAATATTTATCGAACACGCCTCGATTAGATCATGTCATATGTATGTGAAGTAACATAAAATATAACCGAAAAGATTATTTCTTAAAATGTTTATACACTCTTTTTTTAATTTTAAAATGATTTTAAGTTATATTGCGATGGATAAATAATTTCATCATAGCAAAAGTAAAATAATTGAAGGGTGGAAAGTCAAGAGAATTATAATCAAGTAAGATTTTTTTAAAAAAAAAAATTATTATAAAAAAATGAATATCAATTATGATTCTCACCGAACTTCTTATTTTCTAACAATGATCTCATCTCAATCATCTCTTCCACATTTGCAAAAGATATTCACCAAGAGAGCAAAAGAAAATATGATTAATTATGCATAAATTATAAGAAGATAGATCATTATAAAATAAAAGGTTAAATTTCAGTCTTGGTTCTTAGAACCGTCAAAATGGGCTTAGCCCATGGAATAGACCCAGCCCTACCCTTTTATTGGAGGTAGAGTTGAGATATGATTTCTTAAGCTCATTTACAATCAGGGTTTATAAGCCCGATCCAACTAAGTTGTTGACCCTTGAGGCTTGACTTAGGTTGGGCTGGAGTCGGCCCATGGATCAAAATGATTATTTAATTTGAATTAAAATAATTAAGGTATAAGACGTAATTGTTTTTTAGTTTACAAGTTTGTTTTTTTAAATTTTCTTTATTATTTATTTGTAAAAAAGGATTATTATTTTTCTTTAGTCATAGGATGACGCAAATATGATCATTGTTTGATATATTTAATTTGAATTTTTTTTCATTTCTTGATGTTATATATTCCAGATATATGATTGTAATTAAAAGCATCAATGATCATAATTATAAGCATATTATAGTTGTAATTATTATGTTCTTTCATATAATTTTGTTAGACATGTCAAAAAATTTAATATATTGATGAAGTTTCAAATTTAAATTTAGATTGAAATTTTTTTTTTCAAAAAGAGAAGGGCTGACCCGCCCTAACCCGCGGCCTTACTAGGTTTGGATTGGACTGGCCCTTTCAAATAAAGGGCCGCTCTGTCCGAGTTCTCCAAATTCTTTGACCCGCAAGACTTGGGCTGGGTGGTGCTAGACTGCCCTGTTTTAATAGTTATATTGGTTCTCATCAAAGTTATTCTTCTTCGACAACAATTTCATCTCAATTATGATTTTTACATTTGTAAAAGACATTCATCAATGGACAATCAATAATAATCATTGAGAAAGAAAAAAGAGTACAAAAAAAATCTACAATAAAGAAGAACAAAAAATGAGAGGGAAATAGAGGAGGGGGGAGAAGGTACGCAGACAATAATGTTTAATGGTTTGACTCATTGAATATTGATTTGGGGATATATTAATTTGCTAACCAACTAATAAGATATCGATTGGTACGATATCAGATTGATAATTATCGAATAATTATTAGACTATGTATTGACTCAATCATTTCATAATACTTCCTTCGTCCACTTTCACAATGACTAATATATTAATCTCTTATTAAATAGAATATTTTTTTTACCTTACAATATTTTCCTAAACTTTGAAGGTGCGTGAAAATAAATATTTACTTAACAAAATATAGTTACTTAATAACTTAATAGTTTACAATCAAAATATATATTTTTATATACAAGTGAGAACTCGTTCATTATGGTCCATGTCCACCTTACAAACAAGTCATTTAAGGAGTGAAACAATATTAAATGGGCCTTTAGGATTAACATATGATTCCGAAGGATAAAAATAAAAGTAAATAATTCGTAATGGGTTAACAGTTACTTAGTAAAAAATTTGAATAATTTTTTTTCAAATCGAAAAATTGTTAAATATAAAAATTTAATTCATTCACCAACCATATTTGATAATCCAATAGTAATATGTCAATTTCACAATTGACCTATCATTTATGATTCGATTTTGAATAGCTCTACTTAAGAGTTTAAAATTATAATTAATAATTTAAAAAATAATAATATTAAAATTATTGATTTAGTTCATATAGTCATTACATGTGTCATTTGGACTAAATTTTATGGCAAACGAAATTGTCTCATTTCTAGAAATGATTGCATGCAAACATTTGAATTACTTAGCGTTAAAATATGTTTTGATAAATATTTGATGATAATTTATGTATAAAATTATTACATTTAATTAATCGTTCAAGCATGAAACTCATAAAAATATGATATTTCAAATGTGTTGCTCACCATTTAGTTTGTATATTTTCTATGAAGTACTTGTAGTTAGAAAATGATTCTAACACCAGTGAGATTTATGTATTCTTTTTATCCTGTAAAAAGATAAGTACATAGTTGATTATTCCGCTATAATGTAGGCTATTTATGCATTATTCTGAAACTAAGATGATATGATATCATTAACCTATCATGATTTTCTTATCAAATTTTTAAATATATATATTTTTCTTTTTTGTTCGTAACTTTGATATTATGATAATACAACATGACACATGAGTAACTCAACAAGACAGTTAGTTTAAATATATTATGAACTCATACCGATCTGACATGAGTTGCATGCCGCAATTCTAAAAGGAAAAAAGCTCTACTTTACTAATGGTTGGTTTAATGAGACTAGTCCCAGCCCATGTTATTCAGTAATATTGAAAAAATGACAGCGTAAGGTAACAATTAGTATGGAAAGCTGGTCGCCTTTGGAAGCCTTCGCTGGTAACCAAAGCGTATCATTTTCATAACCACTTTGGTACTTCTATGTTGAATATAACATAAAGTCATTGCAACTTTTCATGACGATATGCTATATTTATGAAATGCACTTCTTTTATCTTTTTTGTTTATAACTCTACAATCACGATGATCCTTATTGATTTGTGACTAATCCAACGTGCATAATATATAAACTAAATATAACATTTAAAAAGAATGTTAGATAATCATAATTTGCATATCACATTTTTTAAATTTTATAGCATAATGCATATCAACAAAATAATATATTAAAATACGATAAAAAATTATATCAAATCTGTTATAATTTGCACATCTTAATTAATCGAATTTCATTTAGCTTGGTATAAAGGGCCCCTACCCTTGGCATCCGTTAATGGCGCAATGATTAGTGTTAGTTTGGCCATTTTATTCCAATTCCGTGTACCAAAGTCAAGGAGTCCAATGAAGAACAAATTTAAACTTTTTCCCACTAATTTAAGGGCATTAAATGTAAATTTAGAAAGATAAGGGACCAAATTCACTTTTTCAAAACTTGGAGGGAAATATTATCATGTATGTGCTCTTAGCTTCCTACCACGCACTTGCATTATGTAGCATTTAAATATTCTCCGTGTGTTTTTTAATTTGTTTTTTAGTTATTAGTTATTTTTTTATTTATTTTTTAAATAACTTTAAATTATTTTTCTAGAATTAATAATTTATCAAAAATAATCTTTTTATATATAAAGATAAAAATATCATAAACATTGAAACTATAGGGTGTACTCTTAACTAGAAAAAATAGTAATACCTCTGTTTTAATGTAAAAAGTTATTTAGTTGAGAACAAATTATATTGAAATTACTTATTTTATGATAAGCTATCATACTATATATATGATGTAACTTATTTTATCACTAAGATATAGATAGTGAGATAAATAATTCAAAAATCATCTAATACATTCAATCAAATGTACGATAAAAATAACTCTGTATTTATATCTTGGAGTTACTATAGTTGATACCTCATACTAAATAATTCCTAAATATCTTAGTTTGATTGAGCATAAATTTTTTTAAAACTAAAAGTAAATATTTATATCTTACGGTCTTTAATTTTGAATGTTAAAATTGAAAACTTTGCTCTTTTTTTCCTTCTAAAATAAGGGAGAGAATCATAAAAATGAAATTCAATCAACCAACGTTTGGTCATATTTCAAAATTTTATGACTACATATTTTTTCGAGTTGGTGCTTGGACAAGCCACGTGGCAGTTGATTAAGTAAGGTACAGGGGAAGCAGTAGTCCTCATAAGCACAGGATCATTGACAAGAAAAGGTACTATCTATAGCACGTCCCAGCAATTACTCTCTCTCTATTATGATGATAGTGGTTGGTGTCCATAATGGCCAAAGGGAAATGCATTTCAAGAATTTTAAAGCAGTTTGAATAAAAATTAGAGCTGCATTTGGACCAAAAAATGCTGAAATTTCAGTTCTTGTTCTTCTTCTTTGCTTTCAAGATTGCTTTTTGTCTACCTGGTTAGCTTTCTTTTTGTGTTTTTTTTTGAAGAACTTTTTGTGTAATATGAATTTGATGAAGGGGTTTAAAGTGTCTAAATCATGTAGTTGTTATGTGTTTGAATGATTCTTTTCGATAGTTGTGATGTTTGGATCAGTTTGCGTTCAGCTCGACTAATGGAAATGTATTTTGAGAAAGTAAAAGCAAATTGAAGAAAAAATAGAGCAGAAATTGGACTCAAAATGTTCCAATTCCAACTTTTGTTCTTCTTCTTTGCTTTCAAGATTGCTTTTTGTCTACCTGGTTAGCTTTCTTTTTGTGTTTTTTTTGAAGAACTTTTTGTGTAATGTGAATTTGATGAAGGGAGTTAAATGGTGTCTAAGTTATGTAGTTGTAATGTGTTTGGATGATTCTTTTTGATAATTGTGATGTTTGGGCCAGTTTGTGTGCAGCTCGACTAATGGATGATGCAAGATTTTGTTTGAATTTCAATTTGTTTTGGTTTGATTGATTAGTGTTTAACTTAAAGCAGAAATTGGACTCAAAATGCTCAAATTCCAACTTTTGCTCTTCTGCTTTGCTTTGTCTCTACCTGGTTAGCTTCCTTTATGTGTTCTTTTGAGAACTTTTTGTGTAATGTGAATTTGATGAAGGGATTTAAAGGGTGTCTAAATTATGTAGTTGTAATGTGTTTGAATGATTATTTTTGATGATTGTGATGTTTGGGTTATTTTGCGTGCAGCTTGACTAATGGATGATGCAAGATTTTGTTTGAATTTAAGTTTTGTTGGTTTGATTGGTTAATGTTTAACTTAGAGCAGAAATTGGACAGAAAGTGCTCAAATTAGTCAGCTTCTTGTATGTTTTTTTCCCCTTCTTTTTGTATAATGTGAATTTGATGAAGGGATTGAAAGGGTGTTTGAATTATGTAGATGTAATAAGTTTGAATGACACTTTTTGTTTTTTTGATAATCTTGATGTTCGAGCCAGTTTGCGCGCAGCTCAACTAATGGATGATGCAAGATTATGTTTAAATTCAATTTGTTTTGGTTTGATTGACTAATGTAAACTACTTGAAAGTACTTAGCTGTTTGTGGTTGGTTCTATGATTATGTTGTTGGATTTAGTGATGGACCTTATGGTGCCTAAGTTTTTGATTTTGGAATTAAAGCGAATTGAAGAAAACTTAGAGCAGCGTCTGGACCGAAAAATTCTCAACTTCAAATTTGCTGTTCTTCTTTTACTTCTTATTTGCTGTCAAGATTGCCATTTCTGCCCTGGTTAGCTCATTTTATGATTTTTCTTGTTTGACAATGCAAATTTGATGAAGGGCTTTAAAAGGTGTCTGAAATTATGTAGTTTGTGCTTATGTTTGCATCAATTTGTTTTAGTTTTGATTCACTAGTGTTAACTTAAGTTGGAATTCCCACGAGGGTGTGGAATTTTGTGATTGGACTCTTATATGGTCTTGGAAAATACTAACTTCATGAGCTACCTTTTGCAAGTACTTAGCAGTTTGTGGTTAATTAGATGAGTATGTTGTTGGATGTTAGATATGATTTCTAATTATTCAGACTGTAATCAAATTACACGTGCTCGTTAGTATAATCTTGTATATTCGCGAAATATCTGATCTCTTCATTCCATGATATGATGAAG
>JAOTQJ010000072.1:933105-944257 GCA_025642045.1 Solanum sejunctum | reverse complement strand
TTTTAATTTTGTTGTATTGGGAGAAGTGTATTCCTTCTCTACACAAAAATTTAATTTCTTAAAATCTCAAATGCCTCGACATAGATCCCCAAAAAAAGAATACGAAGAAAATAAATAATTTTAGAATATTTTAGCATCTGTAATATAATGTTACTTATAAAAAAAATAATAATAAAAAGAAGCTAGATTACCTTTGAAGAATGAAATGACTGAAAAGTCAATTAAGGAGTAAAAATTAATTCATGAGAAAGAAAGGATAATTGTGAATTCACTTGTGGATAATTTGCAGATAAATAATCTAAGAACAATAACAACAACAACATACCTAGTGGAATCCCACAAGTGGGTCTGGGGAGGGTAGAATGTACGCAAACCTTGTCACTATCTCATAGAAGTAGCGAGACTGTTTCCTAGGAATCCTCGTCTCAAAAATCCATAAGCAGAATGAACTAGATATGACATAAAGTAAAAGAAAGAGAACAACAAAAAACGGTTAATAAGCCAAAACACATGACAATACGTAAATATGATACAATTAACACATAAACGATAAATAATGACAACACATGTTATAAAACACTACTACTCCCCTACCCTACTATACACCATGACTAGATAATCACCTAATCCTACCAACTAATTAGTCTATTACTCTAATTCACGATCTCCACTTCTTTCTATCTAATAACCCGAGGAATTTAAAAGTGTATGAATAATGAACATGTCAATTAATAATAGTTAATAATAATACTAATTAGTAAAAATAATGGGAATTACGAAAGAGAAAAAAATGAAAGTGATGATTAAATAGTAGTAATAGGCTTTGAACTTTAATTGGCGTAACCATAGTTGTAATAATGTAGTTCTTGGCTTTTAAGTGTTTGTATAATATAGTGTCAAAATATTGAGTGATTGATATTTTATATTGTAAATGAGAAAAATTAGAGAAATTAAAAGACCAAAAAGAGGAGAAAAAATAAATTTGATCTTTGGTCGAGAAGAGAAATAAAAAAATTATAAAAAGTTAGAAGTGTACTCTTATAACTTTCTATAAATATTTTAATATTTTAATATTTTAATTTTTAACTTAATATGATAAAAAATACCAAATAATGATGTATCTTTTTAAGCAACTAACGATAAATTTTCAATATAGGTTGTTAATTACTAAAGTCGCAAATGGTTAGTTTGAGCCCAAATAAAATATAAATTTGCGATAGTGAAAAAATCATATAAAGTTAAATTCTTAAAGTCATAAATGGTTAATTTGAGCCCTAATAAAAATATAGATTTGCGAGAATAAAAAAATTCATATAAAATTTAATTAATAAAGTCACAAATGGCTAATTTCAGCTCAAAATATAAACATAGGACAATTAGAAATTCATATAAAATTAAATCAAAATAAATCTAACAGAGAAAAACACACACCAAGAAAAGAAAATAGGGAAGAAGCAATACAACGTATACATTCTTCTTAAAATTTAATCATAACAATATATGAAAAGAGAGTACAGAATTAGTAAAAAATTTTTTTGGAGTCCTTCTCCACTCCTTCTCCTATATATAAATAAAATTTAAGAGCCTCATTCACTGAGCAAACTAAAGCTTGAAGCAAATAGTAAAAAAATAATAATATAAATGTTTTACTTCTTTTAAAATAGAATAAAAAGGATAATCTTGGGTATTAATCTCATGAAATAAAAATATTGAATTTATATAGATAAAAATTGAGGTATACCAAAAGATATTTTATAATTTTAAATTAAATATTTAGAGATCATAAATATGAAAAGTATGAGAGTTACAAATATTAAAAATAATAATTGAATAAGTAATTAGATATGAGATATGAAGGTGAATATTTAAATCAATTAAAGAAATAAAATAATAAATAAATAAAATTAATATACATTATTAAAATAGAAGTTATGGAAATGATGAGGTGTGAGTTATGAAATTGAATATATATTATAATTTTAATTTAATATTAATTAAATATTTTATAACTTTTTAATTTACTATAGCGGCAAAATTGTAATTCAACTTTAAATGTTGGAGCTTCCCACTTTTATTAATATATATAATATATGATATAAAAAATTATTTTAATCATGTATAAATAGTATAATTTGTCGTCAAAGGAAGTTTGAATGAACCCCCTACCAAAGGGCTAGCTCCATCCTTGATAAGAACACTATTGATCCTCGTGATGGAGTGGGGTGGGGTGACTATGGAGAGGCTCACAAGCAACATATAAACTAAAGTTGTCCATCATTCCCTTGCTCTTTTTCGAATTCTCTTTCTAGTTTGCTCCCCTCTAAGAACACCAAACACCTAGCTTTGCATAGCAACTCTTTCCTCAGCTACGTTATAGTATGGAATTTCAATCCTTTCACTAAACACTATTTTTTTTTTTTGATAAAAAGATGTTCTGACTCTATTGGATCAAGTTGTAATCTAAGTCTTCTTACTAGTAGACTACTATGAAGAGACGAAACTCAATTTTAGATAATGATTGAATATATTCATTAAAGAGTAAGTAAAAAAAAATGCTTTCTATATTAAACCAAGCAACACCACTTTCTTATCAAATTGCTTTCAATTTAGTTTGACATTTATGAATTGATTCTTGAATTTCACATTTGCAAGTTGTATTTTCCAACACATCTAAGTTAAGAGATTGCTTCAATATACAAACAAAAGATACCATTTAATTCCTTTGAAGCAACAATTTTTGCACAACAATATTATGATTAAAATCATCAAATATTTTTTCTTCACAAATCTTTTTTTCCCCTTGAAGAAAATTATAATGGCTTTCAAAAAAGAGTACCTTGATTTGTTCTTGGTACCAAGTGGTCTACTTATTATGTTTGGTTATCATCTTCATTTGCTCTATAGATACCTAAAAGTTCCTCATACTACTGTCATGGGCTTTGAAAATAATGATAAAAGAGCTTGGGTTGAAAAAATTATGTTGGTAAGTTGAAATAACATATTTCAATTTTAGCTTTGCTTCTTTGTTTTCATTTTTATGTTATTTTGTATGATGATGATATGAGATGCGCCAAAATGATAGACGCGGTAGTTATTATTATATATAAACTGTTGAATCTCCACAATATAAAGGACAACTTATCGATTATCATGTTTCTCTTTTTTTTTATTTATTTAATTCTGCTTGTTAAGATTTCTAATTCTGCCATTATCCAGAGTAACTATCAATTTATTATCTCAATTTTATTTAAAAGATGTTGTGTATCCTCTTCGTTTTAATTTGTTTATCTTACTTCTCCTTTATTTTCTGGATTTTGAGCTGAGAGTTTTAGAAAACAGCATCTCTATTTCTATGAGGTAGTGATAAGGTCTGCATACAAGCTACCCTCCCCAGACCCCACTTGTGGGATTTCACTGGGTATGTTGTTGTTGTTACTTCTCCTTTACATCCCATTTGTCAATTCTTTAATTCTAATTTTTCACGTGATCCGTTTAAAATTACAAGATTAAAAATATTTTTGTATATTCTACGTATCTTATGTTTAAGCTCAGAACTCATAAAATTCAATTTTTTTTAACTTTCTTAAACATCACATCAAGTGGCAGAGCTACTTTAAAGCTACACTGTTTAGTTAGGTAAAAAAATTTAGGTTCATGTATGTATACTCTCCTTATTTTCATTCCAAGCGCGTCTACTATTTGTATATGTTGACACCCCTTAGTACAACTCGTATATGTCCAATGTTGGTGTCAAGTCAAAACCAAACAGCCAAATTGATTCGATTTAACTTTCTATGGCAGGCTGATAAAAAGAACATTGATACAGCTCTAAATGTTCTAGGATCCAGTCTCTCTGGGGCAACATTCTTGGCATCTGTTTCACTAAGTTTGAGTTTCCTCATTGGAGCTTGGATGGCCAACAATAGTGTTTTCAGTAGTGAACTAATATATGGTGACACAAGACTAGAAACAATGTCCATCAAGTTCATTAGCCTTTTACTCTGCTTCATGCTGGCATTTTCATGCTTTGTCCAATCGTCGAGGTGCTTCATTCACGCGACTTACCTCATCAGCACTCCTGATACTGATATACCGATAAGCTACGTTGAGTTGGCTGTGATAAGGGGAGGTGATTTTTGGTCACTAGGACTTAGAGCACTCTATTTTGCTACACCTTTGTTGCTGTGGTTTTTTGGACCAATTCCTATGTTTGTTACCTCGATAGGTATGGTTTTCCTTCTCCATTACTTTGACAAGAACACGAAGCAATTGCATAGGCATCAATCGTTGGTTAAAGGGAAGAAGCCATACGAGGGAAAATCAAGTAGGGATGATCCTATCGAGCGTTTAGTTATGTGAAAGTTCTCTCATTGAAGCTTGTCAAAATATTGATCATGAGTTCTATTCTATGGTTATGTTGAGTAATGTAAGCAATTGTATGTACTTGGTAGAACAAAAGCTTTGCTTATTGATCAACTTTGAAACACAAAAAGGTTCTATTTTGTTATCCTAAATATAGACCATAACAAGAAGGGCTCAAACAACGATAGATTCAGATTTTAGAGGTTGTGAGTTTAGAGTTGGAGATCGAGATCTAAATGTATAACTAATTCAATATATGTTTGTTATTCACACACATATAAAGTTCGATTCCAAAACTCTGTGTGCTACTTGCTTGTTATTCACATTGTTATTATTTTTTCAGTATATATGATAAATGTCAAATTCTCTTAACTTCTTCATATTTATGAATTCTTAACAAAAATCATGACGTATCCACTGATCAAACTAGATTGGCAACAACCAGCCGTGACACATTTTCTTTAATTAGTTGGTAATAATTTAATAAGAACAAGGGGAGTTTTAATAGTCTAATTGGTTGACTACATTAACTTTCATCTTGTCAAAGATGTTTGATTTCCCCACCTTCTAGTCTTTTTCCTATTGTGTTTGTTTAATCTTGTAAAAAGGATAGAAAACGTAAACACTTGATAGTTCAGACTTGAAACTCACGTGTGTTTTGATCATTATTTCATTATTGTATTAAGATGAAAATACTTTTTTTTATTATAGCGGTACTCCTTTGTCGAGAGTCAAATATTTTAATTTTAATAATAAACTTAGGAATGAAATATTAAAATATTTTAAAATAAAATTTATATTTGTATAAATTACATAAAAAGATACGTACTTCAAACATTTAATAAATAATAAATATATGAAAATACTATGGTGAAAAAAATATATTTAAATATTCAAATTCAAAATGTGTGACGATCCGTTTATATACACTCCAAGTCGGAGCCCCAATCTCAGAGCACCCGCCAGAATGCTCCGAATTTTGAAATAAACCCTAACCTGCGAAACCCCTCAACAATGGCGTTCACACTTGCTCTCACTCACTCTCCGGCCAATTCAATCTCACCGGAAACCAATTTCTCAATCGGAAAATGTCCTTTTTTCTTCCGGAACATACACTTCACACTTTACAGAAACCGTCGCCGTTCCATTTCATGCTCGGCGCAGCAGAAGCCAATTAAGCCGATGACAGAGGAAAACATTCTCGAGGCAGTAGCTGATTTCGACGGAGACGAGAAATCTATACCTTGTTTAAGAACTTACGAGAACGATTTAGCTCGCCTCACATTGGTTGGTGCTGTTGACTTCCAGCAGGCACTTACTGCTGCTGCGGCTGATGGTGGTGAAGCTGCCGGAGAACATATTTCCGCCGGTATGAATGCTATGGTTGTTGAAACAATGTTTCCGGGACCTTCTAATGAGCACAGTACTATTTCTACCAGACTGGTGAGTTTATGTACAAGTACTACCTACTCTGTTCCAATTTCAGTTTGACTGAGCATGAAGTTTAAGAAATAAAGAGAGAGTTTTGAATTTTGTGTTTGTAAATAAGTAAGTTGCTTCTGTTTATTGCAATGTATTATGATGGTTATAGTGTGTCTAAAGTATGACATTCTGGCAGTTCTTACCAGCAAGAAAAGTTATGGAGAAAGCACAAAAGCTTAGAAGTACCATAACTAAAGAGATGCTTTCCAGGACGACGTCTACAAATATACTTGCCATGACATTCAGACAAGTGGCTTTGCAACATCTTTGGAACTTTGAACTAGTAGTTTTTATACCAGGAGTGGAAAGGAATATGGATGATCTTGAAACACCGAGAGAGGTGGGGGGAGCTTTTTTTCGTGTTTCTATGTTTTTATCTTGTCTTTCCATTCATTATGTGCATTTATAATATCAGATTTATAATGTTTGCCTTGCAGGTGCAACGTAATACTGATAGGTTGAGTTCTGTTATTCCTTTCCTATCAGCAGGTACCTGCATCTTTTGCCATCACGTCATCAGATGAACGAGTCATTTCCATTATTGCAGAAGTTATTTGTCTTTCTGCTCTCGAAAGCACTAAAAGACATTTCTTTAATGAAACTCCTAGTGGAGCTGCAGAGAAGTTTTTCCCCTGGTTTCACACCCATAAAAACATTGTCTCAAAAGATTCCTGTGTTACTCTATACAGCGTAATGGAATGTGAGATAGTTGCAAATGCCAATATTTTGCTCCAGAAATTTTCTTCAGAAAGGGCGAATTACAGACCAAGGGAGGGAAGATGGATGGACAATTGGTTAACTTCAACTGCATACTCCAAACTGGAACAAACTGGAGGCCCGGAGTTTATTGCTTGGCTGAGTGAGTATGTACCTACTTACAAATTGCAGATTGACGCTGAGAAACTTGGCAATGTGAAATTTGAAGGGTGGAAGAAAACAGAAACAAACACATGGGAGGTTTTCCTGACTCACTCCCAAATGGTAACTCCATGTTCTCTACATTTCTTTTTCTCGCATCACATCAGGGCTAATAAATTGTATGTTATACAACAGATACTTCATCAAAAAGTATTTTATAAAGATAACTTAGATAGCCTCTTTGCCTTTAGGCACTACTTAGTCATGAGTTGCTCAAATAGACATCACCTTATCATTGGTGTTGATGTTGTTTTCGTTTTTGTGGACAATTATCAAGAGGTCCATCCATCCATGCATTTGATAAATAGTTATTTTATTGTTTTGTGTTTTGCCTTGTTGATTTAATTAATTCACAACCATTAAATTCTCCAATGTTTATCTGTGGTTTGCCAAGCACAAAAAGAGAAAGAACCTAGTCACCCTATGGGGTAAGCTAATGCATTGGTGGAGATATTGCTTTCCGTCTATGGCTATGCAATAAAAGGTTGAAAATTTCATTGCCTTAATCTTTGGAAGGTTTAACACTAGGAATGCACATATGAAGAAACTGTTTATAACATTTCTGCTAGCGCAAAATCATGAATGGTCAGTTTTAATTCCTATTAAATACTCCCTCCATTTCCATGTTTTGTTTTACTTTCCTTTATAGTCCATTTTAAAAAGAATGCCTCTTTACTTTTTTTTTAATGGCAATTCCTTAGTTCCAACTTTGCACATGGTATATTTACGACCTCAAGATTAAAGGGCATTTTGGTATACTCTACAAATCCTTAAATTAAGTCCACAAGATTCAAGGGTCTTTTTTATTTTCTTAAACTTCATGTCAAATCAAAAAGTAGACAAACAAATTGAAATGAAGGGAGTGGTAATTTAATGTGTGTGTTTTGGTTGGGGTGGGGGTTCTAGTGGAAAAATTTGAATCAATTTCATTTTCATTCTGCCTTCCTCTTGGAAGCTCTCGAGTCACTCTGAGATAAACTTTCTTAATAGCTCTCTAGTTCCTTACTTATGGTTCCCTCTTTTTCTTGTCAAGAATATTTAGACAAAGTTGTAGATGCTAAAGATATGGCCGCTTTAGTCTTCTAGCACCTTTTTTTGGTTATTCATACAAGTTTTTTATCCCCAAAGCATAAGGTTCTAAAATTCGCAACCTTGACTTCTTACAGTGAGACGGGTATTAGGTCATCCATGTTATTTTAGTTGATTAGCCCTCCTAATAGGTGTGTGTATTAATAGTGCAAGAATTGAAGTGTGTGAAGCCAATAGACTATGTACATCTTTGTCATCAAGTGCTTATATCTCCCAAGATATTTCCAAATGCTATTCCTTTTCTGTCTGCTTATAAGACTCAGATTAAGATGTGACGTGACCTACTGGAAATATTTCATTTGAAGTCTACACTTGATGGTCATTGTAATCATTTCTAGTAATTACTTGATCTTGTTCACTCCAGGTTGGTCTAAGTGACATTCTAGATATGTATTATGAAGATGTCTATACACTTCCCTACAAGCAATTATCATCGGGTGTTGTTGCAAAATCTTTCAATTCACCATCTAGCAAGGTATGACATATGAGCTCTTTACATGCCTGCTTTATTTATTATTATTCATGAAGTGATAATTTCTTCTGTAAGCAGTCTTCTTTTTAAAATTTTTTAATTTGTAAAAAGCACCCTCATTAATTAGCTATTTGAATTCCCTTTTGGAAGCGGTTTGTGTTTGACTGACATATGAAGCCCTAATGGCTAGTTGGTTTCTTCTTTGATCTTGCCTTCCTTCACATTCATGCATTCTCTATCTTTTGGGAGTATCGGATATGAATATAAGTTCTCTTTTATCTAAAAGATTACTTTCAAGTATAAAAGATGTCTTTTGGAACTAAATGGATAATACTATTTTCACCTTTTGGATTCTAGAGAAGCATTTCTATGTCAAAGGCAATCTCTATGGTCTTTGCAAGTGGAATTTTTCTTGTTGCTATAAGAATTCTTGGTCAATGTTATCTTCCTCATCTGCCAATTAGAAAGCACCATCACCCAGATGTTAATCCAGTCAATTCATCTGACATGATCTCTATTCAGCATCAGTCCATGGAATCTAGCAAGGTATGGATTTTATTAATTCCAGCACATCGTCAGTTCTATTATGGTCTTAAAAAGTATTATTTCTATATTTGTTTTGATCCATATTTACTATGACCATGTAGTGTGTAACATATGCTTTGCATTGTTGACCACTTATACTCTTTTTATGCTTTTTTAGTTGATTATCATTTTACCCTAGGCATTCTGTCTCTTTTTATCAGTCGGTATTGTTGTTCTATCATCACATTACCAAGTGCTCTTTGTTTCTGTAGTTGGAAGATTACTGTGTCTCCATCATTAGGAGAATCAAGGAATTTTATTGTTGGCCTGGAGATATAGTGACGGGTTCTGGTAGCTCTGCATGGATTGGGAAGCTTCCGATATACGTGAAGAATGAGATGGATTCCAAAGATTTAGATCTTAATTCCAGCTCCACGCCATCAGAAGGAATTGAAGATGAGATGAAGGCAGCTGCACAAGATATTGCCAGTTATCAGGTCTCTTTTTAGGATGCAGTTTCTGGGTTTATTTTTCTCTCTTTTGTCATTATGAACATAAAAGCACAGCATTAATTATAATCAGGATAGGCTTGGTTTTGTGCTAGTCATGGTCAGTATCTAGGACAACAGAAGGCTTTAGTCTTTTGTGAACATTTAACCAAATATATTTTTTTGGGAGTAAGTGAGAAATATAAGAGCTAAGCACAGTATTTTATGGACAAGCACAATTAAACAAGCTAGGTATCTAGCTTGAATACTTGATCTAGCTCAGTTCACGCCATTATCCTGTTCACAACTATAGGCCCCCCTTGATAAATGATTCAGATTACCTGAAATGAGCTAATTGGAGTTGGATTTGCACGTTGAGTTCTCGAGATTTCTGAATTATAAAATTAAAAAGTGTTGAAGAACCTATTGTCATTGCTACTTTTTTCTTCCCCTCAGCTCCCAATGCTTTCAATCTTAATTTTTCTTTTCTTGTAAGGCCTTCCCCTGCCGTTTTAAACTAATTCTTCTCATCTGGATTACAACTCTTCTATTTGTTGCCGGTTGAACATTGTTATAGATGAGTCATGAACATTTACAATTGACTAGTTCATATGTTCCTGGAAGTTGTTGGTTTCGATGTGTTTATCATAGTTGATGTGCTTATATACATATGCCAATCAGGTTGTTTTATCTGGGGATGGTAAAATTGTTGGATTCCAGCCTACAAGTCCTGTTGCTGAAAATCAATGGGAAGCAAACCCTTTAGTGAAAGAGCTTGATGGAGGGAAAAATCTTTCTCCTGGTAAATACAAACATTCACACTAGCTGTTCCTTTAATTGATTGCCTTAAGCGTACGAAGATGTCAGTTCCTTAGCTAGGACGCTTTTTGAATGCAGGCTTGATAGAACGAGGTGTCAAGATAAGCCGCCCCAGTGATGCTGTTGTACTGGAATTATTGATGTCCGCAAATCCCCAAAGTGAATTTGCTTTGGCAAGACCAGTCACTGAAAATGGTAGATGAACATTTTGTCATCTCCACATTCAATGTTTGTACAACTAGTTACAGTGCTGAGCAAAACTATTTCCAGGTATAAAGTTATCAATGGAAATTATTTCTTTTTCGTTTCTTCTACTCTGATCCCCTCAGTAAAGTGTGATGTGAGTTTAGTTGGCATTGCTGCAGCGTATTGTGGTTGAAGAACCACCTTTGTTTTCTCACATTAATGCAAAAGCGAGCTAGTTGCAATGTGCATAGCCAATTTTTGTACAGACAAAGACTTAAAAGAAGACTTCCCACAAACTTTACTTTTGCCTAATAATTGCATCCACCAAGAAGCAAGGAACCATGGGGTTGAAAGGAGTAAAACACCCAATCCATCTTAAACCTACGTTGTTTGGACTCTTCAAAAAGATCGACAGGTGCAACCAACCTTTCCTTCCTGCTTCTTCCTTGAGAACCCCCACAAAGAAAGACCAATATTTGGTAAAAACTTTTGTTTCATGCAAAAACGGCTTCGTCTAAAAGAGTATGAATTTGCTCAGTTCCATTTGTTGCAATACTACAAATAAGACTTGCCAAAAATCAAATATACTTGAGAACACAGCTTGCTATAGAAGTTTGAGTTTCTAGGTTGATTTGGATTGATCTTGAAAAGGCAGCTTTCCGAGTTAGATAACTTATTTTTACATATATAGTGGACTTCTTAACACAAATACAAGTCTTTTAGTCGAAACAATTGAGCTCTGCTGGACTCGTAATTAGACCTCTTAGCTCTGCCCACTTGACATGGAAGAAGATGAAAGAAAGAATGCATT
>JAOTQJ010000072.1:818513-844666 GCA_025642045.1 Solanum sejunctum | reverse complement strand
AACTTTCGACGCTCCTCATGGGTCATCTGGAAACAACCGCTTTATGTTTTTAAACATAGGGGTTAGGTTGCGTACATACGACCCCCCCTCACCCCGCAATGAGCGGGAGCCTTTTGAGGCACTGGGTATATTGTTGTTGTTGTTGTTGTTTAATAAGTACTTTTCTATATTGTTAATCAGAGATCTTGTGTTTAAATTCGAGTTTATATTACTAGAAAATATAGATTAGTTAAGAAATTTGCCGATATCTTCATTTAATCAATCGAAAAAACTTTTAACTCATTGAATTTCTTTATAATTTGTCACTAATTTATTGCTAAATAAGATTGGCAAAAAACTTTTATTGTTTAGTTTATGAAATTTGGTCCATCACTAATTTTTTATTGTCTTGCTGTGTTTGGGTATGAAATTATCTTTGATATAAAAAGTTTTTGCTAGAATTAGATTCCCATGAGTAACTCCATGACTCATAGTCTGATAGTATAGATTGTTGATCTGATTCGTGATTCGTATTGTTAGTCGTGAGAATTTGGTTGAATTTAAGGGTCTCTAAAATATTTTCACGACTGATGTTACAAATCATGGATCTGATTTACAACTCGTACTATTAAACTTTGAAACTTTTCACGACTAGTAGTATGATCATAAACCTGATTTACAACTTGTAATGTTAGTTATAGAATTTTTCGATGAAAATCTTAATTAATCGACCCTAAAATAAATATCAAAGACTAATTAAATGAGAAATTTTTAAAAATTATGTCAAGGACAAACTCAATGAGATTTTTTTTTTTAAAAAAAAAGTCTATTATCTAGGCTTCGTGTTACTTGGTTTGAGGATAGATTTTTTTACATGAGATCTTACCATATTGTTAATGAAGATAAATTAAAACATGTTACGTAATGAGATTTTTCACAAATTATATAATTAATGTCATAATTTCAAAGCTATAAGAAAGAAGAGGAAACGATATATTTGAGAATTTTGATATGCAAATCATAGCAGATCGATACGATCTCATATTATAGTTTGTCTAATTAATTATCATAATGGATTACTCATAAATCACATTGGATCATCATTCATCACAATATCAATAACTATAAATAAAAAAAGAGAAAAACAATACATTTTAAAATTATGACATGCAAGTTATGACAAATCAATATAATTACATGTTAGGAATTAATCATCTGCAGATTCCAAGAAGAAGAAGAAGAAGAAAGAAGAAGAACAGTAATTTTGTTCTTTAGAGAGAAGACAGAGAAAAATAATGTTAGAAAGAGATATATATTTTCTGGTAACGTCCAATGAATAAACTCTACGACTATAAGGTTATATATATTAATGATATCCGAATATTTATAATTATACATAATATACGTATACATGGAGAATGAACAGTACCTCCAGGCTGAACCGCGACAGTACATAAATGATATATATTTCCTGGTAACGTCCAATGGATAAACTCCACGACGATAAGGTTATATATATTAATGATATCTGGATATTTACAATTATACAGAATATATGTATACACGGAGAATGAACAGTATCTCCAGGTTGAACCGCGACAATACATAAATATAATATCAGACTCCACAGCCTAACACTACGTGCACCTAATTATGATGTTGCATCATTGTGATATATATCAAAGCTATATAAACAAATTAAAAAGAGAAAAAATATATTTAAGAGTCATGATATACAAATTGTATTTCCATCAATCTCGGATGGAGCCAAATATTCACTATTTTTTGGATTTGGGGTATGATAAAATAAAACAAAATAACTCTTTTAAACTGTTTGCATTTCTTTCAATTGTGAAGTAGCAGTTAGTCAATGCAACTTTCGACGTTCATCATGGGTCATCCGAAAACAGTCGTGTTATGTTTTTAAACATAGGGGTCAGGCTGCGTACATCTGACCCCCTTTACCCTGCAATGGGCGAGAGCCTTTGAGGCGTTAGGGTAATGTTGATGTTGTTGTTGATATACAAATTGTGTAGAATTAATATAACTTTATATGATACTTAATTTAGTTATCATGTTGCATTACACACAAACCATGATGGATTGTTATGATGTAAAACTACAAATATTAAAAATCAAAACGGATCGTTATGATGGAAAGCTACAAATAAAAGAAGGTTTAAAAATAATAATATATGAGTAACATTTCATGGTATATTCAACTTAGTACTATAATTTTTTAATTATTAGGTTGAATTATGGAAAGTAAGAATCTTTGAATACTTTTCTTGAAGATTTAATTTCCCCACCAAGACATAGAATAATTATTAAGCCATATTTCTAAAAATTAGATACTCTATGTTCCTAGCTACTCTTAGCACGTTCTTTTTTTCTTGAATTATATATCTATAATTAACAACCATTTAATAAGGAATTAATTAAGAATTACTTTGGAATGCAAAATAGTGGGGTTCGAACAACTGGTGAATTTTTGTGAGACCATTGTAATAAAAACAAGGTAGAATAATTAAGAGAAAATGGAAAAGATATATAATACGAGTTCTGATAGGATGAATAAGATTTTATTATTTTTAAACAAAATTTTAAATTTAAATTTTGAGAATAAAAAAACATTTTTGTAGCGAGACCACTGCAATAAAAACAAGGTAGAATAATTAAGAGAAAATGGAAAAAATATATATTACAAGTTATAATAGGATGAATAAGATTTTTTCACTTTTAATCAGAGGTTTTAAATTTAAGTTTTGAGAATGAAAAATATTTTTGTAGGAAGACCATAGCAATAAAAACAAGGTCGAATAATTAAGAGAAAATGGAAAATATATATAATACGAGCTGTGATGGGATGCATTAGATTTTTATACTTTTAATCAAAGATTTTAAATTTAAGTCTCGAGAATGAAAAATATTTTTATAGGGAGCAATTTTTCCATTAATGTGTCTTATGCAACATAAATTTAAATTAATCGAGATCTCAAAACAGATGTTAGTTCGATAGTGAATAGAAAAAAGTGAGAACAAAATGATTATTAATTAAGCAACCATTGAAGAGAGAATTTAAGAATTACGTTGGAATGACGAGTTGTGGGGGTCTAACAATTGATGATTTTTTGTTATAATAAAAAGAAGTTATAATTATGAGAAAATTAATGATAAAAAAGGGTCCATTATGATTAAGATAGGTTTTAAATGTTTTTTCAAAATAAATTCTTTATTGAGTTTGATTTTATAAGTTTGTAAAAGTGAGCATTTTTTTAATCTCTGTCAAAGAATTAAAAAAAATTATCTATTAGATTAAGTGAAAATCATGGGAAAAAAAGAATTTAATCAAAAAAAATCTCGTCAAATGTCTGAAAAAAATATATATAAAACATAAAAAAATTATGCCAAAAATTAGAAGTATATAAAAATAGCAAATACTATACCTCAATAATTTACACCAAACTTAAAAAATAAACCAAAAATTGCAAAAGTATTTAATCTATTTACTATTAATCTGTCCCTTTTGTGATTAAGAGAATGCTAATCTTTTGAATTTTAAATGTCAATTTGATAATAAATGGTTACCATACTCCTTTATTTTTACTTATTTTTATCTTTTTTTCTTCTTCTAATAGATAATAAGGAATCTAGCTCAATAAATAACATGAATTAAAAATTAATGAGATATTAAAATAATAAAAATTCGGATTATTTTTGTAAGATAATATTAATATTAGTAACTAATCATAGCATTATTTTTATAATTTCTTGTCCTTTAATTTCTGTTACTATTTATTGTAGTTATTGTTCAGAGGATTACTCATGTTTTAATTGTATTTATTTTTTTTCATGATTTCTTCACTTTCGTTATTTTCTTCGTACTGCTTTGAACTATTTTTTCTGAGACGAAAGTCTATCAAAATCAGCTTTTCTATATACTTTATCAGTTTCTTTTATATTATTATAAAATTACAATGAATATTATAATCGTTATTATTGATTATTTATATTTTTGAGTTTGACATGAAATGTGCGCAAGAATAAGAATTTATTTATTTATTGTTGTCTTAACGTATGCATGAAGATCAGTTGACATTCTATAATTTTCAAGTCACTATAAAGAATTATTTTAATCATTTCTTTTAGTTTTTTTTCTAAAGAACAAATACTACAAATTCTTCATGCATGATGATTGATGAAGACATATTACCTAGATATTTAGTAGGCAATTAAATACTCATTAACTTTATTTTAGAATTGGTATTTGTCATACTCATATATATATATATATTTAATAATTACTATTTGACAAATAATTCTATTTTTGTGTCTTTTTGCTACTTACTCATAAGTCATAACCCACGTTTCTTTAATCTTGTTCTCTTTTTTTTTTTTTTAATTTTCAACTAGTCTAAGGTGGCAATCAATTTTTTTAAAAAAATTATGAAGTTTATTAATTACTAGAATATCTCTCTCTCTCTCTCTCAATTTATTATAACGATCCAGCTCACTAGCAATACTGTCCAATTTGGGCCTAGACCCGCACGGCTTAGAAATGCGTCACGAATAGGTAAGGTATGATCACCTATATACTCGATATCTCTCCTATGTTTTGCGATGTGGAACTTCTATCTAAAGATGAATTGTACATACACCTCCTCCATGGACTCAGCATCCTCGTTGAGGTTAGCCTCACCATATGTGATTCGCCTAGACTCAGTACTAAGGTTTGCCCCACTTCATCATCATTTTCCTATACTCAGTTGAACTTTGATGTATATCGACAAGACTAACACATGAGTGACTCTAATACTATTTGTAACAATCCAGCCTACTAATGATATTGTCCGTTTTTTATCTAGGTCTGCACAGCTTTAAAACGAGTTACTAGTAAATGAGGCCTGATTATGTATATACCAACATCTCTCCTGTATTTGTCAATGTAGGACTTCTGTCTAAAGATGAATTATTACATTTATCATATCTCACTCATCGTTCCTCAAGTTTAAAAGTCTTTTTAGTGTTATCATTTATCGACTAAAGCAATGATCAGTAATTGATTCGAGAGGATGATCAAGCTACACTAAATTAAACCTAATAGAGGCCTACATCAAGTACAAACTTAAGAGCCAAAAAAATCACCCCTTTTTTTTTCTTCTTTCTTCATGGTGTGGCCCTCCCATTTCCATCATCATGTGAAAGAAAATAATAGTACATTTTTAGTCAACATGTCTAATATTAGTAGGTGATAAAAATGATAAAAACTATTAGTTGGACTTGAAGCAAATGACAACTATATATCTTTATAGTATCATTCCATTAATTATAAGTTGTATATGTATATTCATGTGTTTGGTAAACTTTGTTCCCTTACCCACTCCTTGCTTTCAAGATTTAAAAAAAAAAAAAAGAATGAAACTGTTTTTTTAAAAATAATTATTAGATATTTAGAATGAGTTGGATTGACAAATTCAAATTGGTGCATCATAAATTTCATTTAAGGAAAAAATTGTGGAGAAGATGAAAGGAATGGGTTAATAATAGTACTTTTGATCTCCTTGTTATTCATAAATTCTTATGTTAATTCTTTGTGATAAATGACTAAGCATATTTAAATTTTAATAATTTTTACCTTCGATTCCTTTAGTTATGAATTGTAATGACCCGTTAGGTCATTTTGAGAACAAGTCCTCTCTCTTTCGTAAAAGATTCTTTTCGTAAAAAATGTAATGACCTGTTAGGTCATTTTGAGAACGAGTCTTCTCTCTTTCATAAAAGATCCTTTTAATAAATTTAAATTAAATTTTTTGAAAAATATCTTTTATGCAAGAGAAAGGACTCATTCTCAAAATGATTTAACAGGTCATAATTAAATTAGTTCTCTAAAATTACCACTCAACTAAATAGTCACAATGTTACCGGACAGTTCAAAATTTTCAATTTAAATGTACAAAAAAAGATTTGAGAGGATTCGTCACAAAATGATCCAACAAGTCATTACATGAATATTCATGCATTTTTAGAATTATTTAAATTTTTCATCTTTAATTACTCACTTACTATATTAAACTTGTATATACAACAACAACATTACCCCAGTGCCTTAAAGGCTCCCGTCCATTGCAGGGTAAGGGAGGGTCGGATGTACGCAGCCTGACCCCAATGTTCAAAAAACATAGTGCGACTGTTTTCGGATGACCCATGATGAAAGTCGAAAGTTGCATTGACTAACTGCTACTTCACAATTGAAAGAAGCGCAGACATAAACTTGTATATAGTTAAGGTTAAACGAAAGGAGTTGTGATATTTTGAAAAGTTTCATAAAAAAAATAAATATTAATTATTCATAACTTAATTGCCTTTCGGAATTCGAACCAAATGTCTTTAATTTAATTATTATTTGAAATAAAGTAGTAGTAATTTTTGAACAGTTGAGGATATATTGTATTTCAATAATATAATTAATTGTTCATAAGAATTACTAATTTATTAAATATTTCATTATGACATGTGTGTGGCATAAATGTTAAATAAAGATACTTAAATAGCACAAGAGTAGTCTAACAAAATAATAGGTTATTAAATCAACAATTAGGGCAAAAACAAATTAAATTTCATTCACTACAAAATAGAAGAAAACCAGACCCCTACACCTCGCAAATCAAATCATTTAATAATATTTGTTAAAATTGTTAAATCAAAACATTTAATATAAGAGATTTCATGTTAAATATCTAGATTATATTTTGTTTTTTAATATGTGATAAAATTGAAAATAAACATACACACACAAAAAAAATTCAAGATTATCTTTTTTCTTAATTAAAAATTATAAAATATTACTTCGTATATATTAAATTTCAGACACTCTCATCTAAAATTGTTTATTAGTCCGATTAGATCGAATTTAAAATTTTTTATATTTATATTAAGTTTGTATTTTAAAAAAATATAAAATGAACCCAATTCAAATTAAATATCACAGCTTCATTTCTTGACTTCATATGAAGGAAGTTTAAATCACTCAAGGTAAAAGGGTCCCTTTTGCAATTTGTTGGTTAGGTTTGTGGGCCTTAATAATTGGGCCATCTAGGCCCATGTACCATGTGATATTGGGCTTTTGAATTTACTCATAGTTCCAACTTCCAATATCATATGAAGATAAAAGAAAAAGAAATAGTTTGATGTACTCAGCTATCACTATGTGTCGGGTTTGAAAAAAGATTATACAATAAGAAATTATTAGCTTTGGTCTTATTATTAGAATAAACTAGATATGAAAAAAAAAAGAAAAAAAAGAGAACAGAAAGAGCGAGTAATAAGAAAAAACACATGATATTATGTAAAATATCAAGATGAAAAATGACAACACAAGATATACAAGTAATATAAATACACTATAAGTTTAGAAGTAAACAACTATAGAACTAATATTTTATTTATTTTATGAAATTAATTCATTTATTTTAATTCAATTCACTGCGATCCAAAAAACATCTAGGCAGATTTAGTGACCCACTTATTTATTATCTCAAAATATTTTATTTTGATAGCCAAAGATTTATCAAAAACAACTTTACCCTATTAGGGTAGGAGTATGATTTGTATATCTCGTTGTCTTTTTAGGCCTTACTTATGAACTATACTAGATATATTGTTATTGATATGTATTTTGATCGATTAAAATTCAATCCAATTTGTTTATTTGAAACCTCTGATTGAAATGATATTAAAATCACTAACTGCTCTTCATCCTATTTTACCATTTGCTTTAACTCAAAAAAAAAAATTATGTTAAAATAGTTGTCACTTTAGAAATTTAAGACTAAATTAAAGTTGGCAATTTCTCCGATTAATTAATATTTAAAAAGTAGTTATTTCTTTTTAAAAAAATATATACAGATAGACACTCAAACTTGACATGAACCGACGGTTAAACACATCAACTTTAATAGTACACTTTTATAGACCTCAATTTATCTCGTGGATATCCAATACAGATAATCACATTAATTTTGAAGATGCCTAATGATATGTGTTTAAGATCCACTATATCACATCCTTTATCTTTGAATGGTTCATGATTTCATTTTAAATATATTGTTATCTCAAACAAAATTTTAGCTCCTCCATTCCATTTTTATTGTCATGATAAAAATTGGCACGCCCCTGAAAAAAATATTAATTAGAAATGTTGTTGGCCAATATATTTCTTGTAAATAATTAAATTTTTATCTATATTTATGTTGCTTAATTTTAAAACAATTAATGTTAAAAATAAAGTTAAAAAAATCAATTTTCTTTTAATTTTTTAAATTAATAATTATTTTAAAATAATTATTTTTAGTATATTTGACGATTGACGAATCTTTTTGCCCATCTACTACTTACTACTTGGGAATTGGCATTAATTGTAAGATGTAAAAAGAGAACATTTAGGCACAAATGTAATGACATTAAATGTATGAGGAATTGGAATTAAAAGGTAGATGAGCATTCATTACTTATAAATACTCGTTCCGTCCAATAATAATTATTTATTATTAGTTTGACATATAAATTAAAAAAATAATGAATGATAGAGATAATTTTATCAAGTCATCTTTTCAATATAATAAAAATAATATTTTAAAAAATATAATAGAAAAATAATTATAATTAATTAATACAACAATAACAACATACCTAGTGAAATCCCACATTATAATTAATTAATAATTAGGATAAATTAGAAATCAAGTGTAAATTATCTTTTGATTTTATAAATGAATAAACATTGTTAGACATCTATTTTTAATACAATAGACAAATAAATATAAACGAAAGGAATAATGTTCCACTTTCCATCCATTTCATTGGCTTTTTCAAAATTTTTGCGTGTGAATTATACATATTTATATTTTTTTCTTCAATATTTTAATATTATACGTGTTAATAGATGCAATTGAACACAAATCAAATGCTCACCACCAAAAATGTGGTGCAGAGCTATAGTGGATGAGACTGTTTTTTTCTCAATCAAAGATCGCTAATTCGAGTTTTGAATATGAAAAAATTCTTGATAGAAAGTACTTTCTTTCAAATGAGGCCATATGTGACATGAATCCGAAATAATCAAACTTCAATGTTGGTACTGAATACTGAAAAATAAAAAATATCAAATGATCAATATGTCACAAACTTAAATATTTAGAGGAAAAGCTCAACTAATTTTAAAGATATACTTAAGAAAAATCACAGAAAAAAAGAAAAAAATAATCTTATGAGAAAAGTGTGGTGAAAGTATCGTTGATTCATATAATAGATGGAGGCGTATTCATAACTTTTATCCTAGATTAAACGTATAAAACTCACTTAAATAGTTAAATTGTTAAAATTATTAAACTAAAAATTCATAAATCAAACAAGATGATTCATTTAGTAGTTATATTAGAATACTTAACGCATAAAATGAAAATTCAACAAGAGTTTAAGTTATACTTGTTATTAACAACAACAATAACAACAACATAAAATTCCACAAATGGGGTCTGAGGAGGGTAGAATGTACGCAGATCTTATCACTACCATAGAAGTAGAGAGTCTGTTTCCTGGTAAATACTTGTTATTAGTATAATTAAAATAAATTTATATCATTGAATTAATTTACCTTTTTATTGTAGAATAATTTTTAAAATAATACTTATAAAAAATTACTTTCACTCGTGATTTACTCATGAAATAATTGGTTATTGTGTCCACCACATAGCAATTTCCTATGATTTGTTTGTATTATGAAGAATTATTATTTGTCTTTGTTTTCCTCAATGTGAACTAATTATCCACTTTTGTCTTTCACCTCTTTTTTAATATATATTTTTTCGATGTAATTTGTTGATTAATATAAATTTTTGAAGTAAATTTAAATTAATCGAGCTTTAAAATAATTGTTTTTATTAAATAATAAAAATAATAAATAGGTATACTCTTATATAAATCTTAGTCACAACACCTTTGATAAAACATTTATATTCTAAAGAGAAATTTTTCGACGTAAGCTTAGAATTACTCAAACATCAAAGTAAACATCCTAATATAGTTTTATAAATGGAATTTGAATATGATATGTTTAATAAAGACTTTATTTCTTTTTTTTTTTTAATATAAGGTAAATGTGACATGCATGGCTAAACCCTCAACTTAGATGAAATAATGAATAAATATTTTTTTAATTAAATTTAACATAATAATACTAAAAAAAAAAATCATGTATACAAGTGATACATTTGAACTACTAAAGGATGTGGTATAACAAATGAGACTTTCTCCTTCTTTAATCAAAGGTCTCAGGATCAAACTTTGTGAATGAAAAAAAATCTTTGGCAGAGAGTATTTTTCCTTCAAATGAAGCCCTATGCATCAAGAATTCAAATGTAGTCGGATTCTAATATAGATGTCGAATACGCTTAAACATTACCATCAAAAAATTGTAACGATTGATAATTTTTTTAATTAAAATTTCGAGTTCAAATTCTCAATATGAAATCGTTTTTAATGAATAGAAACTTTAAATATCAAATGAGACTTTCATCTCTTAAAACATCTTTTTTTCAAATCAAATTTAGATTAATCTAATATTAAAATAAAATATTTTTATTAATATAAAAAATTTTAAAAATATATTTATAAATAAATATTAATCATAAAATATTTCTATACAAATTCGGATTAGTCAAACCGTAATCCAAATACAACTAGTTCCCATAGTGGGAAACCAAGACAAGATATGATTTGAATATTAGCCACCATTTCATCTTCTTCCCGAATCATTCATCTACTCAATTCACACCAAAAATTATACAAAATTTCTTCTCCATCATTGATTTTCTCGATCAATTTCAAGAAGGACACGTCACCATCAAACACCGGCATGGGTCCCGCCGTCAATTTCCCAATTGAGGAAGTGTAATACTCAAGTGTGAATCGGAAACATCGTGGTTGTAAAGCAGGGAAAATGAAGCTTCCTATTATAATTTATCTGTGAGTTTAATACTTCACTCTTCCGCAACAACCCCTTTTGTTTATGTTTTATTTCATTTTTACTTTATATATCAGTAGTTGATTCAACAAGAAATGCTATTATTGGCTCAATTTGTAGCTAGATTTGTGGAGTACTGGTAATTTCTTAACTTGGGGTTTATGGTTTTTGGGGTTTTAAGGCGAATCCTGAAATTTGAGATAATGGGTTGTAATCTTTATGCTGTTATAATTGAACCCAAGTTCAAAATGTAGTGTTTTATTGAAATTTAGTGTGTGTGTGTGTTTTTCCACATATGTACATTTAAGTTTTGTTGAAAATACTGGGTTATACTTGAAGTCAGTACCTTACTATCTACATTTGCCACTGAGTTGTTCATGGCTAAAGAGGCAGGGGTGGAGCTAGGTAAGGTCGAGGGGACGGAAAATTATACTGTTTATACATGGTTAAAATTAGTTCTTAGTAGATTGAGAACCCCTTTTTGACTTCTTGGTGTGTTCACATTTTCATATTTTGAAACCCCTTGGTGAAATCTTGGCTTAGCTGCCACTGATAACAGGTGGATTGATTGGAGTTAGCTTAAAGCTCAGTGTAAGGTTTTGCTTATTTTATTGATGTTAGAAGAATTCCCATTTTTTGAGCTGAAATGTAGATTGTTAGGTGCAATTAGTATTTAAAGTTTGAATCTTTGAAGTTTTTTTTGTTATTTCTTTTGTTATAGGAGGATGTGTTGAACTGATTAAGCTGCACTCCAGTGTCGTGTTGATAACTTGATGGGGTTATCTGTCTTTTTCCCCGTATCTCCCACTTCATTTACATATATATCATGATTGAGACTAGTTGATTCATTCTAACAGGTTGATTGGTTGGGGTTAAGTTAAAGCTAGTAACTGCTTAGTATAAAAGTCTACTTATGTTTGTTGATTTTAGAGGATTTCTCTATTTGTTGAGCTGATATAGATCTTTAGTAGCTATACTAGTATTTAAAGTTTGAATCTTTAAATTTTGGGTTGTCATTCATTTTGTTATAGGAGGATGTTTTGAGCTGATTAAGCTGGAAAGCTGCATTGCATTGCATTGATAACGTGATGGGAGTAGCTGTTTGTCTAAAAGGTGAGGTTGGGAGATCTATAGGGATGATTTGGTTGGCTCTGTTGCTGTTATTATTATCACAAGGGAAAGGAGGAGTTGAAGCTTCCGATTACTTGATTGGGCTTGGAAGCTATGATATAACTGGGCCGGCTGCTGATGTCAACATGATGGGATATGCTAACATGGAACAGATTGTCTCGGGTGTTCACTTCAGATTGCGAGCTCGTACCTTCATTGTAGCTGAACCTCAAGGGAAGCGTGTTGTTTTCGTGAACCTTGATGCTTGCATGGCCTCGCAGATTGTAACCATCAAAGTTCTTGAGAGATTGAAGGCTAGGTACTCGTACCTTCCTTAGTATGGTTTATTTATTTCCAACTGAATCTGTGAAGTATGACAAAATGGAAAAAATATTAGCTTGATTTAGGCTCATGTTTGATGGTGTACTAAGCCCAATTTCCTATTTGATTTCAAATTTTGTGTTAACTGCTGCTTTTGCAGGTATGGTGATCTTTACACTGAACAAAATGTTGCTATTAGTGGGATTCACACCCATGCTGGCCCTGGTGGTTATCTACAGTACGTAGTATATATCGTAACATCTCTTGGTTTTGTCCGTCAATCATTTGATGCTCTTGTTAATGGAATTGAGCAAAGTATCATACAAGCTCATGAAAACCTCCGACCTGGATCAATATTTGTCAATCAAGGTAGGCTGTTGATTTCTTCTGTATCTTTTGCTTGACAATAAGATGTAGGATTGCAGCTTTTAGATTTCTATTTCCAGCTGTCTTAGATCTTTACAATTGTTCATCATGTGTCATTTTAATATTTGTTCTGATGGTTGGTGACTGTACTCTTAGTTGCTTAATGGATACGGTTTATGGTCTGATGAAATGGAATGGCTAAGTTCTGCCAGAGAAAATACATTGAGTGAACTTACTGGTAACCTGCTTGAATTATTGTTAACAAGTTCATCTCAGCATTAGACTAATTGAATTTAGCCTTTTGATTTGATCTTATTAGTATGGACTTTGGGGTTTATTTTTCTTTTTTAATCAATTATTGTTAACAAGTTCATCTCAGCATTAGACTAATTGAATTTTGGCTGTCATCAACAGGGGAGTTACTGGATGCTAGTATTAATCGTAGCCCTAGTGCTTATTTGAATAACCCTGCTGGAGAACGTGGTAAATATAAGTACAATGTTGACAAAGAAATGACCCTTTTAAAGTTTGTTGATGATGAATGGGGTCCAGTAGGCAGCTTTAATTGGTTTGCAACTCATGGGACTTCTATGAGTCGAACTAACTCCTTGATTAGTGGGGACAACAAAGGAGCTGCTGCACGGTTTATGGAAGACTGGTTTGATCAGAAAAATACTGAACCTTCAAACAATAAGATACCTAAAGCGAGTGAACTTCCCCGAAGAATCTCAAACATCATACCAACTGTTCGTGGGAAGCGTAAGTGATTTTCTCCTTTTCTATGTGATGAATTATCTTATTAGAGCCAAAGTGATGCTTGGTTACAAATAGTAGATTGTACCTAGATTGCACTTTCCTCAGAGAATTTGCACCTTCTATGTTGATGTACTGAATTTGTTTTTCTTTAAACCTTTATATTATATGACTTAACAGTAACCTTTGACTTGTTTGACATGAGCTCCTCTTGTCTCATTGCTGGAAGTAATCAAACTCATTGTTAACTGATTGAACTAATTTTACTGTCATTATCTGCTTTCTGACCTCCATTGGAGGTTTGGAGGAACAATTGTGGTGGTTTGAGAGATAAAGATAGGTTACTTTTAGTTGTTTGGGAGGAAATGGGTGGTCAGGGGAAGATAATGTTGCAGAAGTTTGGTGTGAAAACCTAGTAGGGTTAGTGAATCTGATGAAGTTTGTTGGGAAAAAAGCTAGAATGAACATAAAGTCTTGTAAACATGTCGGTAGGTTAATGTAGGGACTAAATGTAGATATCATCTGACTCACATTTACGAGAAGTGGAAATCTTTTTCGCCATTGTGTATGACTCTTATCAAGTAGTTGTGTGTAACTGTAAAAGTAAACATCATATACTGTAATAACAATTTCCAAGATTGACTTCCTACCTAGACGTTGGAGTTAATGCTTGGGTTTTTTGGATTGTAAGGCGAAAAGGTGAAACAAAAAAGAAAGGTTGTTTAGCTATTTTGTACCGAAAAGTTAGGAAATAGAAGTGTATGGTCTCAACTTTTCCAAATAATTATACACCCGAGTATGACTCGAAGGTGGTCTTTGTTCTCTGGACCTGCTCTGCAGACGAGGGCTAGTCTTTCTCATCTTGAGGCTCATGCAGTTGGTGGGCAAACTCAGGCAGTCTTTACATAAAACACTAGATGCACATAAGGTGCTCATAAAGAGAGTCATGGACTTCATTCTTGATCAATTATGAGTGACGAATGGTAACATGTTCCAATTTCTAATCCATAGAGTTCTCTGGATTTTTCACTTTCAGTTTTGGATAAATAGAATAATGTAAACAAGGGAAAGCTCAGAGGATAATAGGACTAGATTGCTGCTGAAAGTTGAGAAAAGTAATTGGTTCATAATTAAGGACACTTATTAATCAGATTGTAATTAAATGCAGATCACGAGCTACTTGAACTTGCTGCTTCTTTCCAGTCTTCTTCGGGCAAGCCAGTCACAAGATTAATGAGCGTGGCCAGACGTGTCAGAAGTGCCTTAAGGTTGGCTGATCGACCGAAATTTGTTTCTGCTTTCTGTCAATCCAACTGTGGTGATGTAAGTCCCAATGTGCTTGGTACGTTCTGCATAGACACAGGGCTTCCTTGCGACTTCAATCATAGTACATGCGGTGGAAAGAACGAGTTATGTTATGGTCGAGGACCAGGGTATGCATTATAGTCTATTACTTTGATTTAGGATAGTTCCAATCTTTGTTTAGTACTATTCGGGTAGTTTGATTTGATCATAATGTCATCCTTTGCTTGAGTATGGGGGGTTCTGCCCGTTGCAGTGAAAATTCATAATGTCATCCTTTGCTTGGTGGTAGATACCCAGATGAATTTGAGAGCACGCGCATCATTGGAGAGAGGCAATTTAAAAATGCTGTTGAGCTTTTCGATAAAGCAACAGAGCAAGTAAAGGGCAAAATTGATTTTCGTCACACCTATGTGGACTTCTCCAATCTTGAGGTAACAGTTACAAAAGAGGGTGGTACTACTGAAACAGTTAAAACCTGTCCTGCTGCAATGGGGTTTGCATTTGCTGCTGGTACAACTGATGGACCCGGAGCATTTGATTTTAAGCAGGGAGATGACAAGGTATTCAAAAAGTTTTTCTTGTTTATTTGACCATTATCAACCAGAGTGAATGAAGTGCTTTATGTTTGCTCATCTTACTGTAAAAATCTTCAGGGAAATGCTTTTTGGAGGTTGGTGCGAAACTTGCTTAAAAGACCAGGCGCCGAACAAATTAAGTGTCAACATCCCAAGCCCATTTTGCTTGATACTGGTGAAATGAAGTTGCCCTATGATTGGGCAGTAAGTAGCTTTCTTTCTCTGTCATTTGTCAAATATTTCCGCATGTAGAGGAGGATCTCTCGCAACAAACGATTATATGTTCTTCTTCCTCAAGTTCCTATTTGTGGAATGCATGTGCAGTTGTGATTTCCAGCTAAAAGGGATACTTAAATCCTTTTCTCAGGAAGAGTGCCTGATTGAAGAAAATGTTATTCGGAATCTAAAATGTGTCAAAATACTTTGGCACAATAAACACATGTTAATCTATTGTTCTCATTTCGAATTTTGAGGGTAAAAGTAGAAATTTGATTATTATTCTACCACTATACTTGTTGACAACTAAGCCTGTACAACTTGAAATCCATGGATTGTGTTATCAAGCTTTACAAATTTTCATCTCACTTTAACCATATGTACGGGCAGATATAGACACGAGGGAGAAATAATGGTACTGTCTGTATTTCCTGTCAATGATGAGAAGGTTTAAACTCCATACGGTTGCTAACTGAAGAAAAGGAATGACTGGACTTCGATAAAAAAGGAAGTGATGGGAAGTCTTCGTCCTGCTCAACAATATGACATTTAATGCATCACTGCTATATAGAAGCATATGATTCATTTTCTGGCGAAATACTTGCCATACCTTGTTTTGTTTTTGTTTTTTTTTGGGCTTCAATAAGTAAAAGCCTAATCCAAATGCGGCAAACCTCGCACCACAATACTAGAAGTCCTCTACATGATGTCCTGTTTATGATTTTCAATGATTGATTCCTTTATTTTCCCTTTCTGCAGCCTTCAATACTTCCTGTTCAGATTCTAAGAATTGGGCAGCTGGTCATTCTCAGTGTTCCTGGAGGTATCAAGACTTGCGAACTCTCTTATTTCTGGTGATTTCTTATGCAGTGACAGGTCTGAGATGTGTTCTTCTCATTCCTCACACAATTTTTCCTTTTACGTTCACAACAGAATTCACTACAATGGCGGGCAGACGCCTGCGAGATGCTGTGAAGACGGTGCTCACTAGTGGGGGTACCACGGAGTTTGGTAGCAATGTTCATGTTGTGCTAGCTGGATTGACTAATACATATTCACAATATGTAACAACCTTTGAAGAGTACCAGATACAGAGATATGAGGTCAGTTAACTAGAAATTATAGTGCATCGGTTATGATATAAATGTTCAGAGAAGTCCGGTAAACTCATTGCACATTAGTATGCACCTAAAGCATGTAAACCTCTATTTTCCACCCAATTTTCAGAATCAAGTAAAGGAAATAAAGGGACTTCGTATTCCATAGGGTAAGGTTGTAAATACGGTCCTTTACAACCTCGATATAGTTCTCCCAAAAGATGTGCATATTTAAAACCACATGTTACTGGAGCTTCGGAAATTTTTGGGAGACGTGGCATTTATTGTTTAAATTAATGTACGGCAATATAGACCGCCTCAAATGGTGTCTATTGCAATGAGGTTAAGTATAAGGCAAATGGATTCTCTTCTGCGATCAATAGAGAAGTCTGATTCTCATCTCGAACCAAAGAGCTAAATTATATGGCACACTCCAATAACTACACGTTAAAGTCTTACAAATTAAAATCTAGGTTCGTCTTCTTAGTTGTAATCACTCTCTGCTGCTATAGTTTATTTTTCCTGTCTTATGATTAATCTGTCAATATGTCTGGAAAAGATCTTCTGGGAAATTAAATTATACAATGACGACACACTTAGTGAAATCCCATAGTTTGGGTCTAGGGAGAGTAGAATGTACGCTGACCTTACCCCCCTCTCTTTGTGGTAGAAAGGCTGTTTTCGAAAGATCATCGGCTCAATATTAGCATGTTTGTTTTGTTGGCAACACCCAAAATTTGTTTTTTTATCTGCTTTTATCTTCTGATATTAGGACATTAAAAAGGCCAAAACTTAAAGAATCTCTTTTGTCATGTTAGTGGCAATTAGTTTTATTAGAATTAGCACATTTAATGTGCAATAAGTTGCTCTACTATTGATCTTAAATAACTTTGCTCGATTTTTTTAGGGTGCCTCTACTCTGTATGGTCCACATACACTCAACGCTTACATCCAACAGTTCAAGATGCTATCGTCTGCTCTTATCTCAGGAAAGACCTTGCAAGCCGGCCCTCAACCCCCTGATCTGTTAGAAAAGCAGATAAGCTTGTTGACACCAGTTGTAATGGACGCGACTCCACTTGGTTCTAAATTCGGTGACTTAATCACCGATGTTCCTCAGAGTTCCACATTCAAGAGGGGTGACCTTGTCTCAGTTTCTTTTTGGTCAGCATGCCCCAGAAATGATCTCATGACTGAAGGTACATTCGCCCTCGTCGAGATTCTTCAAGGAAAGGACACTTGGGTTCCTGCTTATGACGACGATGATTTCTGCCTTCGATTTATATGGTCTAGACCTGCTAAACTGAGCACTCGTAGTAAGGCGACAATCGAGTGGAGGATACCAGAATCAGCTGCTTCAGGTGTATATAGAATCAGACATTTTGGTGCTGCAAAGGCTCTTTTGGGTTCAGTTAAGCATTTTGAAGGTTCATCTAGTGCTTTTGTGGTTGCCTGAAAAGAACCTAGATGAATTTTATACTCAAATATGTTTTCTAAAACTGCCCTGCCAGAAATGTAAGATAAGATAGTGTATAATAGAGCCTTGTTGTCTGGCTCTATCTTGAACTCCACGAATAATGAGAGCTTATTACAGCGGTCTGCTTTACACGTATACATAAATTGATAAAGTGCAAGATCATACCACGTTGCTAGTTGTTTTGTTCATAACATGAATGTTAATTTATAAAAATGTTATGTCCTATCTAGAGTTATTTCTTCGATATATGAAGTTGCACCATTTCTGGTCTAATTATCTTTTCCTAATATTTTTTCGACCTGCCTCTACGTCTCTATATACCCCCTACACCAGCCTCTTGCACCTCCTCATTGCGAGTCTGTGTATCTTCTTTTTACATACTTAAACCATTCTAGTCTCACTTTCCTCATCTTGTTCGCTATAAAGACCACTCCCACCTTCTCTCAAATAACTTCATTCCTAATCTTATTGCTCTCAGTATTCCCACACACCCATTTCAACGTCACTTTCGCAACAAATATTTTCTGAACTTGCAAGTTTTTAACTAGCTAGCACTCTACCACATACAATAAAGAGTCCAAGACAGTCTAACTATCATTTTGTAGAAGTTACTTTTTAAGTTTTGGTGTCACCTTTTTATCATACAAGATTTTATTTTACCCTTGTTGCTCCAATGCAATGTGCGTCATCATCATTGATATCTACACTTTCCAGAATTACAGACACAAGATACATAAAACTTGCTCTTTTAATTTTTTATCTGATATATTTAATATTATAAAATTAAAGAAAAATTTGCTATATATATGACATTTTTAATCTAAAAGTATAAGATTTAAATTTTCTTTTTTACTTTTAAAATTTTTTAATCAAATCAAAAGAATGAATTGAAAATGGATGAGTCAAATTATCTTATTTCAAATTTGTTTAATATCTTTTTATTCTTAAAGTGGCAAGCACGCACAAAGTGAATAGGACGGCAAAAATAAAAATAAAACTCATCTTCGGTGTAATGGCCTACACACTACACAAGACAAATAAATTATATCGTTTTTACGATAAATTTGATAGAGAAAAATATAAATAAAGTTTTTAAAATTTAAAATTTTTTATTTGAAAAAAAAAAATTTCTAGTGTGATCTTCTCGATCGAGAAAACATAAAAGAGATTTAAAATATGAGACCTCCTATTATGATTAGTAATATTATATTATATTATATTTATATAATCTTTAAAAATAATATAAAACTAATTAAGCAAAGGGAAAATTCGCTAAAAACACGTCTTACACGATCAGAAAAATTGATGGGCTGTGAGAAAAAACTGAAGAACAGAAAAGAAAAAAAAAGCTTTTTTTTCCTTAGTTAGAGAGAGAAAAAAAGAAGAGAGAGAAAGCTTTTTCCTTCTTTTTTCTTTTTTTCTTTTCCTTTCTGAGGGATGGTCGAAGAGAGGTTCCTCTTCTGAGATCATCCTGCAGTCAACAAAAAATATTTCAAAAAAAAAAATTGTTTTTGGGATTTTTTAATTAATTCTACATTTCATAAAAAAAATCCCACATTTGCAATTTGATTAAATTTTTTGATTTTATTTTCAAGAATTTGATCTCTGTTTGCTTTTTCTGGTAAATCTTTTGAATTTCTGTTTGATTGCTTGAGAATATGGTTATGTTATGGTTACCTTTTTTGCTTTTTCCCTAAAAAGATTCAATTTTTATTAATTCTTGTTGTTTGTATGTTTGTATTTTCAGCTAAAAATTGAATCTTTGGAATTTTGAGGACTTGGGGTTTCTGCATTGATGGAGACAGCAAAGGTAATATAGCCTAAATTATAGAAATGTTAAGAAAATGAGAGACCCCCATTGAGGGGGGAGCCAGGTAGGCTGAGGGGTTCATTCGACAGAAAATTATACTATTTATATATGGTTATAGTTAGTTTTATGTATATATAGTTGCTTATGGGGCTTGACTTTTTTTAGAGGAGGGTTTTTCGGAAATAACCTCTCTATCTGACAGGTAGTGGGAAGGTCTGCATATATTTTACCCTCCACGGACCTCACTTGTGGATTCCACTGGTTATGTTGTTGTTATATGTAGTTGATATTAGAACCCCATTTGTGGTTTTTTGTGTGTTTACTTCTTTATATTTTGAACATTGTTATTGAAAATAATGTAGTTGGTTATGTTTATAATCTTTTTTAGTTTTTGTGTCTAGTATAGAGTTGTGCAGATAAGCAAATGTGTTATCGTGTGTCCGAGTGATATTTGCTCGGAGGAGAGTCATTGCATATCAAAAAGCTGGCGATTTTGTGTGAGTATTTGTTCAGAATCCTGGCTGTTGGCAAGAGATGAGGAGTAGATGGAACATTTATGGAATCGAGTTGTTGTTTCTTACTATTTTGATTCTTCTTTTGGAGGTTCATGAATGTTGCACTCTGAATTCTGAAGGTAGTTGCTATTCTCTAGTTTCTTTTTTTCTTTACTTTTGGATGACGTTAGTGTTCGAGCTAGCTCACCTTCACCGTGATTGTTTTACTGGTATTGGTTACTATACTCATTGAGACTTAGGCATATGAGACATGTTGGGTGTGTGAACAAAGTCGTACATTGGTAGCTGAAAAGTTTGAGAAGTCACATATAAGGCGTAGGATCTCTTAACACAGTGTGAGATCTTTTGAGGAAAACCGTGCAGGCTTGCCCCAAAGTGGAGAAATCAAACCATGTTAAGAGTATCTTTGGGCTTACTTAGCAACAACGAGATGAAATCACTTACTCTTTCCATCCCATTTATATGGTCGTATTTTGTTGGGCATGGAGTTTTAAGAAAGAAAGAAAGAACAAACTTTTGTAGCTTGTGGTCTAAAACAATGTATAGACATTTGTGTGGGTGTAATTTGAATATTAAGATTAAATTATTTCTAAACATGGAAATATGTGATTCTAAATTGTTTATAAACATGGAAAAATGTGATTCTTTTTGTGACAAACTAAAAAGGAAAACGTGCCGCATAAATTGAGAGAGGGAGTCAAGTTTTTGGTCTTTGCTGGGATATGAACTTTAATCTTTCATGGTTTTTTACTCACTTAGGGCTGTGTCTTCTGTCTCTCCGGATCGTGATCTATTCTGTAGTTTCTTACTTTGTTCATGTTTTTGGCTTATTCTTTGTTTCGCTGATTAGTGTTGATTTGAGAAACAGGATTGGCGTTGTTTGAATTCAAATTGAATGTGTATTCTGATCCAAATGGAGTTCTTAAAAACTGGAATGCTAATCACTGTGACCCGTGCATGTGGTCTGGTGTCGAGTGCCAGGATAGTAAAGTGCAAATGCTGTAAGTCTCTTGTTATGCATGCTCAAGTTTTCTAGTTTAGATTGTTTTGTCAATAAACTTTCTGTATTAGTTAATGTTCATCGATACCAAGTGCAACAGACTGAAATTGTTTGTTACGACTATTGTGATGCTTCTTATGTCGTTAAATTAGTCGGACTTTCTTTTTTTTTTTTTGTTCTGTACAGAAATCTCCATGGATGTTCTTTGGAAGGAACATTGGCATCAGAGCTTGGAAATCTTACTCACTTGAGATCCCTGTAAGCTTTAGCTATACTAATATGCTTTTCTTTAGGCTCTTGCACATTAAGTCTAAATGTTTGATTTACCAGAACGGTTTTCTGTAGAAGGTTATCATAATCGTTGAATCGACTTCTATCTTCTTATGTAAATTCGAAAGAACTTAAGGGGCCTTTTGTGTATGCTGGACAAGCATAGATACTCACGGGATAAAAACTTTTGTACTGGCTTATCCGTTTTTTAAAATGACAAGGAGAATCTACAGCCTTTACCCTTTGGGTGCGAATAGGATAAAGCCCCGCTCCTTTGTAATAGCTTGCCAACCACACAGGAAACATATCCTGTTCTAGGCAAGCCCGGTGCAATGAGCTCGACCCAGAAGGCAAACCCCTTGCTTTTGCTGACAAGGGGTTTCAAACTTGAGACCTCCAATATGGAAGTCTCAAGCCCAAACCACTAGGCCAACCCCGAAGGGTTAGTATTGGCTTATCCCTTGTTTGGCTTTTAGTGCTAGAACTAGTTATACCAGGACTAGCAGTTAGTATCAGAATAAGTTATCCTCATCAAAGGTGGAATAATAGTATCGGGATTAGTTATCCCGGTATAAAAAAATGAAAATGACAAAATTACCCGTGAGGTCCCTCAACCCCTTTTTCTACTAAACAAGGTGGAGAGTATTTTTGTAATCCCAATATAACTTGTCTTCAAACCAAACAACCTCTAAGAGTTATGCAGGTCAAGTAAGTTGGGAGGTAGGGACAGAGGAAGGATAAGTTTTGGATATCTACTAATCCACTTTCGTCATTTTGTATTCTGCATTTACATTGTTTTCCGCATAACTTTTGTTTGAATTTTAATGGTATTTCTTCTTGCTTTCTGAGTGCTTTCACAGCGTGCTCTCAGGAAACCATTTTTATGGTGCTATTCCTAAAGAATTTGGAAGGCTCGGAATGCTGGAAGTGCTCGACTTGAGGGATAATAATTTGAGTGGAACAATTCCAGCAGAAATAGGAGACCTGCAGTCACTAAGAATCTTGTAAGTTAATGATTTGTTGTGTCCACGATAAACAGTTTGTTGTTTGCATGCGGATGTATATGCATGCATATACATTTATTATGCGAAATCATACCAACTCATAGTTTACTTCGTTTTCCCAGGTTGATTCATAACAATAACTTTGAAGAGAGTGTTCCTTTGGAAATTGGGAAGCTTCATTTAGTCACGGAATTGCAATTTGACGAAAATCTCACTTCTGCTTTTGCTGCTGGAACTCGCTGTATAAGAAAATTTCGGCATTGGTAGGATTTTCTTTTACTTGTTTTAGTATTCCATCTTCATATTCAGCTTGTTGTTTGCGTATCAAATGCTGTATAATCTATCTATGCGGATACACACTATCTAAATGATCTCGTTCATTTCTCAATTTGTTATTTTGCATGTCTTTCTTTTATTCTTTGATACCTGTTTCCTACAGTATCTGGCATGGCAGCATGAAACCATTCAAGACGATAAACTCCTTTCTCGAACCAATAAAATGGACACTTTTCCGTTACCTCAGTTTCTTCCAACTGTAAGTAATTAAATGGTTTTCCACATCACGGGTCATATGATTACGTTTTATCACTGAGAATTTTTCCTATTTCTTTAGGCCATCTCCTGGAGCGGGCTTTATGGATGAGCGAAAAGAGTGCTCTGACAACCTTCCAAGTGAGTAAACACGTCATATTTTTCAAAAGAATTCCGAAGAATAGCTTACAAGTAATGATTGTTCATTGTCTAGCAGGGTCATCCAGGCCTCACATCATCCACACTATACAGCACCAAGAGGAGATTGTACGCCGTAAGTTGGCTGAACAATCTAGTAACCTTGCTGCTTCTCCTGCTCCTGCCAATATCAAAGGACCGTTGGTTCCTGTCATTCAAATGCCGAGTAGCAGAAGCAGTGGGTCGTTTCGTGCTGTTCCAAATACCGATGGGACACATCCTACAAACTTACCCTCATCACCTCCGCACCATGAGTCTCAAGACAAATCACATCCTGTGGGACAGTCTACAAGTGATGCAAAACAGCCGCCTGCTGTTAAAAAGCCAACCAATAGCCAAGGTCCCCCTGCTGGAAAACCGGAAAGTACTTGGAAGTACATATTTGGGATTTGCTTTGGAGTATTTTTGCTCATTCTAGCTGCATCTTTGTTCTTAATCTGCCGAATCAGAGCAGCTAGAGCCATTGGCCCTTGGAAGACTGGATTAAGTGGACAGCTGCAAAAAGCATTTGTCACAGGTATTTTGATCATATTGTGCCAAAAATGAGTACTGCTAACATTTCCTCATACAAATTTGCTTTTCAACGACAACCATAGGCACATGCAATCCTTTACTTTAATCTGTGATATTTTTCGTCCGTTATAATTCTCTAGCCTGTGAAAACATTTTGTAGGAGTTCCAAAACTGAACAGATCCGAGCTTGAAACGGCATGCGAGGATTTTAGCAACATTATTACCAGTGGGGATTCATTTATAGTACACAAGGGAACACTGTCTAGCGGAGTGGAGATTGCCGTCATCTCAACTACTATAAGTTCTCTGGAAGATTGGTCCGTGCACTCAGAAACAGCCTTCCGGAAGAAGGTTAATCCTTTCTTTGATTTCACAAATTAACCACCTCTGGAATCCCTTTCCATCTAACACTTCACTTTTTCAATTACAGAACTCATAGTTGTTTCTTCTTGTTCATTCTGAATAGATTGATACGTTCTCACGAGTGAACCACAAGAATTTTGTTAATCTTATTGGATATTGCGAGGAGGATGAACCTTTCACTCGGATGATGGTCTTTGAGTATGCTCCTAACGGATCTCTTTTCGAGCATCTTCATGGTAATTAAACTTTCTAGCTAGCAATGCTATGTTTCAGTTTAATCATTCATGATGGTGTTTTTGATTTATTAACGAATAACATGAAGTACAACTCTTTCAATGATCCAGTTGAAGAAGCTGATCATCTGGACTGGTCTGCGAGGATGAGAACCATTATGGGTACAGCGTACTGTCTTCAATACATGCATGAATTGAATCCCCCAGTGGTTCATTGCAACTTGACTTCAAAGGCCATCTTTTTGACCGATGATTATGCCGCTAAGGTCTGCTTCACATGGTTATATATCCCATAATATGTCATCAAGAAACTTTGACCAACGACCGAGTACTTTATTTTTTACAGATTACAGAGATTGATTTCTGGTCAGAACTAACAGCCAAGTCGAAGTCCTCTAGCAATGATTTAGAGAACTCCGTGCTGCCTCCGCTTGCTGATCCTGAGACGAATATCTATAGCTTTGGAATTCTTTTAATAGAAATAATATCTGGCAAATCACCTTATGCAGAAGAAAAAGAGTCTATTCTAAACTGGGTAAATACCCTTTCTCCTTATTTTCATGTCTTGAACTTAAATATTCTGATCCGAGGCTGCAATTTTTTTGTCTGGCTAGAGCCAGAGGCGCGGTGGATCTAGAGAAGGTTCAAGGGGTTCATCTGAGCCAATTGTTGTCGTCTCGATCCATAAGTACTATGCAAAAAAAACGTCATGCTAGTATGTGTGTGTGTGTATTAGTTAGGCTTATTCTGAATCCATCGACGGGCAATTGCTTCAATCTCGAATCATAAGTACATATGCCAAAAGCCTATATGTTGCTCGGACTCTTCAAAAATGTTGTTATGTGTGTACTGGATCCATCAAAAGTAATGCATTTTTTGAGGATCTGACACGGGTGTGTCAACATTTTTAGAAAATTCGAGCAACAATGCTTGTGTGCGTTTATTAATTACACTCATTTTGTACCCACTGACTGGAAATTGCTTTCCTCTCGAACCATAACTACATGTTCCAAAAACCTATGTTGCTCAAGACTCATAAAAAACATTGTCAGGTGCGTGTCGGATCCTCTAAAAGTAGTGCACTTTTGAAGGATCTGGCACGGGTCTGTCAATATTTTTAGAGAGCCCGAGTAACATAGCTGAAAAACTTATGCTTGTGTGTGTGTATAAGTTAGCCTCTTTTTGCACCAGAGACAGGAAATTGCTTTCATCTCGAACCTTAAGTACATATACCAGAAACATCTTCAAATATGCCGGTGGGTGCATGTTGTGTCTTCCAAAAAGTAGTGCATTTTTGAAGGATCCGACACGAGCGTGACAACATTTTTTGATAATCCGAGCAACATAGCCAAACAACTTCATGCTTCTGTGTATATAAATTAGGCTCGTCTGAACTCTCTCACAATAACATCATAACCGTTGCTCGTTTCAGGCTGCACAATATTATCGCCATGACAAGCAGAATATCGGCTCACTGGTGGATCCATCATTGAAGTC
>JAOTQJ010000072.1:789642-809286 GCA_025642045.1 Solanum sejunctum | reverse complement strand
TCCTAGGACATCTATCCACCGTCGTCACGCTCCTTTGCTCCAGGAGCATTCTTTTGGTATATGTACTAGTATTTATGATTTGTTTTTTGGTAACATCTTTGGTATATTCAAGGGTACGACGGAGCCCAGTCCTGTCACATGTTATAGCCTTTCTGTATAGAGGTCTATGGATACGTGTGGGTAAGAAGTTTGGCTCGTAATGTGATGGTATGCGTGTATTGTACTTATGAGCGGTTCTGCCATAGCGGTGACCTTATCGGCCCGCATTAGTTGTATATATATATGTGTGTGCATATGTGCTGTTTGTACATTCGGGGAGCTGCTGCAGGTGAGGATAGGGCATAAAAACAGAGGAAATTCTGCCGAAATTTCGGTAGAATTCTTAGACTTCAAGTTGTGGTTATGCAATTTAATATTAGTTTACGAGCCTAATCGGCACGAGACATGGACCTGTGGTTGGGCTGTGACATTGAGGTACCAACCCCTCAACTTGGTTATCGAATGTACCACCTTCCATCCTAGGTGATTGAGGTATCAACCCCTAAACTTGGTTATCGAATGTACCAAGTTCCATCTTAGGTAATTGAGGTATCAACCCCTCAATTAGGTTAATGAGGTATCAACCCCTTAATTAGGTTAATGAGATATCAACCCCTCAATTAGGTTAATGAGGTATCAATCCCTCAATTAGGTTAATAAGGTGTCAACTCCTCAATTAGGTTAATAAGGTATCAATCCCTCAATTAGGTTATTGTCATCTCATATCACAATAGATACTTCTCATGATATCAACACATTATTATCACCCTTTCATCATTATAAAGTCACTTAACTCATATGCCATAAATTAGGCCTTCAACAACTCAAGATACATAATTCGGATATTTTATCAAACACTTAGTGGATACATATAAGGACATGTTTAGATCATGCAAAATGCAAGAGTATAGATCATGGAATAGTGAAATCAATGCATCCTAAAGTCATGTAAATCATCCCACCAATATCATGGTAAAACCCCATCATGGGTAACTTGTAAATCATATTAAAACTTCATAATAGTTCATAGATTTCATAGTTTGAATCATGTATTGTCTCAACAGACAAATATTAGCTCATAGTATAAACGCAAAATAGATATTTATGCATAATCAACAATATTTGACAAAACCCCGATATATTTTATGCTCATATTTCATAATAATAACACCCATAAGAATTATACTTGAAATCATGCAATTTTTATAAAAAGGAAGATTGGGCTTCATGGGTGAAAGGAACCGATGAATGAAACCCACATACCTTACACCTTGAATTTCTTAAAATTGAGTTGAGAAAGACTTGATGTTTGGAATGGGTCTGAAATCCACAACTAGTTCTTGAGTTTCCTTGAATTTGTATTGGAGTTTTGATAGAGGCTCTAGGAGAATTTGAGAGTGCATTCCAATTGGGAGGAGTGAATGGAACTTTAGGAATAAGGATTTAGGTCTTTAGGAAGTATTAAGATAGCATATGAATCCCCAAAAGACCAATACAAATGACTAAATTTATGGAATGCCATTAATGAAATGGAATTTTGGCAAAAACCCATATATACCCCTACATATATAAGTTCTACGAAAACGGGCATAAATTCTTCATACAGACTCTAAATAAGGTGAAACCAAGTGAATTAGAAAGCTAATTCAAAGAGCTCTAATTTGGTAGTTGTGGGACACCCAGTTCTTGTATGCTAAGAGATATGCCTTTTTAAAATTGACCCACCTACCGGTACTTATGCAAAACTTAGTCAACGAAAATTCCTTTGAACTTGGCTTGATATAGGGACCCATGATGGTCTTAAATGACATAAATAAGCTTGAATTAGATTTGAATGAGAGTTTGAAGCTTGAATGAGTTTTGTTGAGATCCGAAAGTAAGTTTGGGACACTTGAATTGGGTGAAATATTTGTCTAAGTGTTAGAGTAGTTTTTGCTGAAAGTCTTGTATGATTTGAAGGTGAAATATGGATAAGTAAAAGTATTTTCACGTATGGGAAGAATTAGTCCCAATACCCAAAAGCCTTGGACCAAACTAATAAGACTGGGCACAAAATACACACTGGCGCACCCCAGCCGCGTCGCACGAGGTGCGCACCACACACTATTTTTGTCACTTTGAAATTTTGAATTTTGCTACGGTTGCTCTGAAATTTGAGTTAGAACCATTTTTAGCTCTATTTTGCCCCCTAAACAAGAATATGAAGTCGCATTTTTGATATCATGCGCAAATTTTGAGAGGGGAATTACGATTTCTGGCACTTCTCAGGCACATTTTCTGGCACTTTTTGAGGTCTTTTCAATATAGAAGCTTTAGGTACTCCTTAATATTAACTCAAAACTGTGAATGTAATAGCTTTTCATGAAATATATATAAAGTTCTCATAAATATAACAATAACTATAAATCATGTCTTAATAGCTTATTTAATAATAAAATCATTAAGGGTCATGATTTTATAATGAAAAATTAATTTAGAGAAATGTAATGGAAGGACAACTGATCTCAACTCAAAAGCATGAATCTTCGGTAAAGATTTGTAGTCAAAGATACTAAAACATATGTAGGATAACTTTTGGAGGGCCTTACATACATGGGAAATGAGATTTCTTGAAGAACTTTGAAAAATTCACTAGCTTCTCTTGAAACCCTAGGTTTTGTTCTCATCAAAAATAGACTCTAAGTTTGGAGAGTATTTTGAGCATAAATAAATCAAGGAATCACATCTAGGGATTTATTTAGGCTAAAAACCGACAAGTTTGGGCTTTAAAGGGTGAGAAAAGTCAAAAATACCCCTCTTTAAAATTGTAGTTCGGGTCATCTACGGGACCCTGTATTACCTGTAGAATCTTCTACTGCTCGTAGGGGACCTCTCATAAACTTTAGGATGATTTTTAGGATTTGTGGAACTTTCTACGAGCCCCATACTACGACTCGTAGAGGGTTCTACGACACATAGATGGGTCCGTAAAGTCTAGGGCTTAAAATTGAAGTTCTCTAAATTTTTCCATGAGATACCAATACGGTCGTATTCCAATTTACGACCCGTAACTGGGTCTCATATTATAACTCTGCATTGGTAGTCCTCAGTAAAACGACAATAACTTTTGACTTCGAGCACAAAATGAGGTGAAACCAGTTGCATTGGAAAGCTAATTCAAAGAGCTTTCATTTGGTATGTCATGTGATACCTGATCCTTTGTGTGCTAAGAGTGATATGTAAAGGTGACTCTTTCATAATCAAAAGTGAAAAACTTAACCGATAGGAAACTTTTAAACTTGACTAAGTGCTAGAGGTCTCTTATGAACCCAATCTACTTCTAATACACTTCACACATATATGAATGAACCTTAGAATATAGGTAAATGTAACGTATTACTAGTTTTAATCTTATATACTTATGACAAAAAAATTTTGGGACCCACTAATAGAGATGTGGGATGTTACATAATGGTCCATGAATCGTGGAGAAATCTCAAGAGAGAAGAATCAAGGTAAGAACAAATTTGTACTCATATTATTTATGAATAAAATGATATTTCTTTAATTAAAAAAAAGGGTTTCATGAGACCCAAATCAAAAGTTATACATTTTATTCTAGAGTTAAAGTAGTGAAATATTTATATAATAATTAATGTACTATTTAATTCATATTTTAGTTTTTCTCGAAAAGAAGATTTTTAAATTTGGATTAATTATGGGAAAAAGTGTAGACAGTACTCAGAAAATATGTACTACTTATGTATTTCCTTTTCCATCTATGTTATTATGATTAAAGACTTAAGAAGAATATGTATGTTGCATTTATTTCCTCTGTTTAATTCTTTTGTATTTCTCTTTATTACACTTTTAATTTATTTTTCTATGAAATTCTGATTATCGTAAGTCAATATATTTTATTTGAGCTCAAATTAGCCATGTATGGTTTCATTGGAAGTTTACTACGGTTAACAAAATTTCAAGTTTATGGACTATGGGCTCAAAGGAAATCGCTTCTAAACATTAAAATGTTCCCCCTCATTTGGTGTTTTATATTAACTTTTGAATATTAGTTGTAATTATTATACTTTATTACTCATTACATCCATGTTTTCATAGAAATTTAATCATTTTAACAAATCTAAACTTTTTAACATGGAACATACGTGTTCGAAAACTAGTAACATAAAATGTCTATGAAATTATCCCCTACATTTAGTATGTAACAAAAAATTTTTTTTGATAAAACATACCTGTGAAGTGGTTGGATCCAAGATACTCACGGCCCGTTTTGGGTCATGATATTTTATTATAAGAATTAATAAATATATGTATTGTATTTATATGAGAGAACGTTTATCAACGTTCCTAACTACTTTCTCACTCTTTTCTTCGTACTTCTTTTCAATTTTTATTTTATCATGTGTTTTTTCTATTGTTTTTGTGAATTGTGTTTCCTTTATCTTTCATATTCTACATTTGAAGATGAAGCTTGTAGTTGGAATTTCTTTTTTATCCTTTTGATAAAAAAATTAATAATAAGCTTATCTTTTTATAACTTACAAGTTATAATTTTTATAAGTTAATATTATTACCCCAGCCTCTTAAACAACAACAATAACATACCCAGTAAAATCCTAAAAGTGGAGTCTGGGGAGGGTAGAATATAAGCAGACCTTACCACTACCATAAAAGTAGAGAGGTTGTTTCCTGGGAACCCTCATCTCAAAACTCGTAAGCAAGAAAGAACTAGATATGAGAAAAGGGAGTGAAGGGAACAGAAAGAGCGATTAATAATGATAGTATGTAAGTAAGATAAACTAACACATACTACGATAGGTAATGCACACACATGATTAAAAAAAACACCTACTTTACCCTTTGCCTGCTACTCTAATTTGTGACCTCCACATGTTTCTATCTAAGGTCATGTCCTCGGTGAGATCAAGTTCCGTAATATCATGTCTAATCACCTCCCCCCAGTACTTCTTTGGTCTACCTCTATCCCATCGAGTATCTCCCAAAACCAACCTCTCACACCTTCTAACAGAAGCATCGGTACTCTTTCTCGGCACATGTCCAAACCATTGCAGTCTCGCTTCCCTCATCTTTTCAGCCATCGGGGCCACCTCTAGCTTCTCCCGGATGGTCTCATTCCTAACCTTGTCACTCCTGGTATGATCACACATCCATCTCAGCATCCTCATTTCTGCGACATGCATCATCTAAACATATGTCTTCTTAATGACCAACACTCCACTCTATACAACAACAATGGTCTAACCACTATTCTGTAAAACTTACCTTTGAGTTTAGGTGTTATCTTTTTGTCACACAATACTCCAGAGGCAAGCCTCCATTTAGTCCATGCTGCCCAAATATGATGTGTGACATCATTTTCGATATCGCCACTACTCTGGATGATAGACACCAAATACCTAAAGTTTTCTATCTTGGGGATAGGTTGAGTGTCAAGCCTCACAACATAGTTTGCCTCATCCCTCTCAACACTGAATTTACACTCCAATTATTCAGTTTTGGTCCTGCTCAATTTGAATCCTTTAGACTCCAAGGCATGTCTCTAGGCCTCTAACCTATTATTAACTTTAGTTCGAATCTTATCAATCACTACTATATCATCTGCAAAAAGCATATGCCATGGTACCTCCTCTTGAATAGATCGCGTTAGCTCATCTATCACCAAGGCAAACAAGAAAAGGCTCAACACAGATCCTTGGTGGAGTCCCACCTCAATAGGAAAATACTTTCAGTCTCCTCCCGCCTTTCTTACCCGAGTTTTGGCTCCATCGTACATGTCCTTATTCGCCCTGATGTAAGCCACTGGGACACTTTTCACCTCTAAACACCACAATAAGACATCCCTTAGGACTTTGTCGTATGCCTTCTTGAGATTAATAAACACTATATGAAGATTCTTCTTTCTTTCCCAATATTTCTCGACTAACCTCCAAACAAGATGAATTGCTTCAGTAGTCAACCGCCCTAGCACGAGTCCAAATTGATTCTCTGAGAAAGATACTACTCTTCGCACCCTCATCTTCGCTATTCTCTCCCAGACCTTCATAGTATGGTTTAACAACTTGATATCCCTATAATTGTTATAGCTTTGAATATCTCTCTTATTCTTGTACAATGGAACCATTGTACTCCTCCTCCATTCATCAGGCATCTTCGCAGTCTTTATATTGAACAGCCTAGTCAATCACTCAATGCCATCCTTGACCATATTCTTCCAGAAGTCTACCGGAATCTCATCGGGCCCGATTGCCCTCCCCCTCTTCATCCTACTAATAGCCTGTCTTACCTCCTCAACTCTGAACCGTCTGCAATACCCAAAATCACGATGGTTTTTAGAGTGTGCCAACTCACCTAGCTCAATATCTCCATCTTCTTTTTCAGTTAAGAGTTTGTGGAAGTAAGCGTGCCACCTTAATTTAATGGAAATGTCATCCACCAATACCTCGCCCTCCTCATCCTTGATACACTTCACTTGGTCCAAGTCGCGAGCTTTCCTTTCTCTTACCATAGCGAGCCTATACAATCTCTTGTCACCGTCTTTATTACTTAAATCTTCATAAAGGAGCTCTAACGCTGCTGACTTAGCCTTCGTCACCTCCATCTTTGCTTCTGACTTGGCCGTCATATAGATTACCTTAAGCTTTTGCTTTTCATCTTCATCCCTACACTCCAACCACTCTGTGTAAGTGATATTCTTATCTTTCACTTTACCCCAACCTCTTAACCTTTCAATATTTTATGATAGAAGTTCAAAATTAACTAACTTAAATAAATTATTGTAGTGGAATTTAACCTCACAAAAACATGTATTTTTGAAATTCAAATTACTTTACTTAATATGTTTAATGTGTAATTAAAAAAAGATGAAGATTTGGGTACAAGCATTATAAGATAAAACATATTTGTGAAATGATTGAAGCCAAGATTCAATCCCTGCAAGTTACTCAATCTTCCAATTTCACTATGTATTTGTCCATCAAACTCATTTTTTGATAAACCCAATATTTGAAGTTGTGAGCAATTTGAAAACCTACTAGGCATATGACCATTAAGCTCATTTTCTGATAGATAAAGCTCTTTGAGTATTGGGAGACCATTGCATAAACTATTGGGAAGATTTCCTGATAAGCTATTGCCCGTAAATGCAATGACTTCGAGTCTAGATATATTAAAAAAATTGTGAATGGTATAGAATCCATAAGTTGATTGTATTGTGTGGACAACACTTTCAAGTTTTAAAGATTGCCAACATCTTCCGGGATGTTTCCTTAAAGTAGATTGACAGACATTTTTAACGTCTCCAACCTTGATGCATTCGAAAGTGACAAAGGAATGAAACCTGTGAAATTGTTGTTCCCAAGTTTTAGAACTTGAAGTTGGTGCAAGAAACCAAATAAAGAAGGAATTTTCCCTCTAAAGTCGTTGATATGTAAATTAAGAAACTTAAGCCGACCAAGTGTGCCATTTCTTGAGGCAAACTTCCATGGAAATTGTTGCTTCTCAAGTCGAGAAAAACAAGAAATGTGAGATTTCCAAAATCAAGGGGATCCTTCTTTCAAGAGCCATGTTGGAAAGATTCAATGACTTTACTCGTTGGTGACGAGAACCACAAGTGACTCCTATCCAATGACAAACAAAAGTAGCGGGAGACGAACTTGCATTTAAGAAGTAAAAGGTGTCTGAAATAATTTGAAATTTCAAATAGAGAAGAGTTAATTTATCGGTGGTGATGTTAGTTTGGGTCATGGCTGAACTAGCCATAACATAGTGAAGCATATTTCTCCATAATTGTATAAATTAGTAGGAAAAAATATATTTCTCTCAATTATTTTTTAGGGTACTCTTTTCTTCATGAATTTTATCATCTCAATATTATTTTCCAACTCAATTTATTGTCCAATTTATATAGGACCAGAAGACTTGACCATTTGAAACAAACCAAGTCAACCCAAGTCTTGCAAACCGTGATTGGAGTTAACATATTTTACACAAATTCATGGGAAAGCAAATAAAGTTGTTAATAAAAATATTATAACACTCATCTCGTTTAATACGAGTTAGTTTTAATTAGCATGGAGTTTACAAAAGAAAAAAATATTTTTGAATGTATGGTCTAAAAAAAGATTCATGAATTCTATTATGTCAATATTATTTTTCAATTCAATTTATTGTCCAATTTATGTGGGGCACAAAGACTTGACAAATTGAAACAAACCAAATCAACTGTCTAACACAAGAATTCATCTCTGTGTGTCTCACACTATTGAAAAGAACAACTTAGGTGTTCAATATTCGCAAAATATGTACTCCCTCCATCTCATTTTATACGAGTTAGCCTAAGTTGGTACGGAGTTTATGAAAAAAAGAAAGATTTTTGAAATATATCTATGGTTCAAATTAAGTGATAGATATTTATGTGGTTGTAAATTGTAAAATGAATAACTTAGGTGTTTTGACACAAATGTGGGTTTGGACACAAACATGTGGCTGTAAAGCGTAAAATGAATAAATCTTAAAGTTTGGACACAAGTTTTTGTTTGGACACAAATGTATTGCCGTAAATCGTAAAATAAATTTTAAAGTTTGGACACAAATGTGTGTTTTGCTTGTGTGGGAACATCAAGAATTCAGCTTGGACTCTGGACATTATTTGTGTCTCACACTATTGAAAAAAACAAATTAGGTGTCTAATTTTTGTCAAACATCTACTTTCTCCATCCCATTTTATACGAGTTAGTTTGAGTTGACATGGAATTTATAAAATAAAAAAAAAGAAGATTTGTGAAATGTGTGGTCTAAAATAATTGATAAATGTTTGTGTGACTGCAAAACATTTCATTAAAAGTAAAATAAATATTTTAAAGTTAAATTGTTACTAAATATAAAAATATATCCTCTTTTTGGACAGACTAAAAAGAAAGTGAGTCATATAAACTGGAACGAAGGGAGTAACTCTTTATTATCAGTTTCAATACTTATGTTCAAAAATGTAATCACTTTTATTTCCGATTCTCGTCAACTCAACTAACTTCATCTTATTATACCTGCCAACTACAAGTACTAGGTAATTCTGTTGACTAATATCAATTGTTGATCCAAATGTGAATGTAACATCTCTCATTTGCTTTGAAAATTTCATATAGTGTAATTCTTCAATATCTCAAAATTCGTACATGATTCTCAAAAATTCAACTTCATATTCTTGGTCAGGGGGCAAATTGTGTAGGAAATGGGTGGTCTTCGACTTTTAGATGGCCTATAGCAAAAATTAATTTTTCGTTATGGGAACTGAGGCAGTGTGCCGCCACGATGGCATCACGTCGCACCTGGGGCGCGGTTTTGTGTAATCTGAGCCTCCTGTTTGGTCCGTGTCTCGCCTAGAGCGTGGACCAATGTAATTTTTTCTTATTTTCCAGCTTTCACTAAAGGACATTTGGGTAATAACCCAATGTTATTTAAACGAGAATCCTTCATCTATTTAACAATTCCATGCCCTAAATCTCTCATAAATACTCCCAAAAATCTCTCAATTCATCACCAAATCATCCATTCAATCCCAAGAATCTCAAGAACTTGCTTTGGATTTCAAGAATCCAAACCAATCCTCAAGTCTTCCTCCAATTTTCTTCAAGAAGCTCCAAGGTTTAGGTATGTGAGTCTTTATACATGGGTCCTTTCACCCATAGAGTCCAACTCTCACTTTTTATGAAATTTCATGATCTCAAGATTAAATAATTCATGGGTACTTCCTATTATACATTATATATATGAGTTATGTTGGATTTTACCAAGTATTATTTGATTAAGCATGAATATCTATTGAAGGTTCACTCCATGAGTTGATTTAATTATATTGAAGTTATGTATGATATGAACTATGTAAACTATGAAATATTGTGAACTTTTAAGATGAACTTCATGACATCCAAATAAGGGTTTTATTACAACGTTGGTGGGTTGATTTGAGTGACCTTGAAATGAATTGATTTTACTCTTTCATGTTTCATACTCTTGAATTGCATGATTTTAAGCATATGTACATACACCCACCATGTCGAACTAAATTTACATGACAAATATTCGTATGTTCATGAAAGATTATTGCATGATTTGCAAGACAAGCATGATTTGATAAATTATGGCTTTCAACCATGTATTAAACTCATGAAATTTCTATGATTTGCAATTAATAAGTTGAGCCCTATTTCTATATTCCTACCCTCTTATGAGTAAATAATATCTATATGAGGGGGCAAGCATGATATCTATTTTACCCTCATATACAAACTAAAACTCACTAGTAGGGGTGAAGTATATTACAATTTCTACCCTCATGCGAAATGCAATGCCTACTAGAAGGGGTTAAGTCTATGCATTGTGAGTAAATAACGTCTATTATGAGGGGACAAGCATGATATCTATTTTATCCTTATGTACAAACTAAACTCACTAGTAGGGGTCAGGTATATTACAATTTCTACCCTCATGTGAAATACAATGCCTGTTAGAAGGGGTCAAGTCTATGCATTGTTTTTACCCTCTTGTATAAGGTATATGCCCATGAAAGGATCAAGTGTATGAATGAACTACTCATACCATGTTATCATGTCTTTACAAATTATTCATGTTATGATTAAACTTATGATTATTTTAAGTATTTTGTGGGATTAGACTTAACACCGATTGAGGCTTAAGGTGGGGACTCGACTCAAGGGGTCCTTATATAAAGTCTTGGTCTCTTAACTATGTGTCACTATAGATTTATATATATTATTTTCCTAAATGGGCTTTACTAGTGGATCCATCTAGGACAAGTTACCCACAATGTGGGGTCAAGTATGGTTTACCTTGGCAAGTACACCACCTCCTTCTCTGGTGGGGAGACATACATCAGGATTCCAAGTAGTAGCTCGCTTGGTCTTATATGTTAGTTAAGGTCTCTTCCCACATATGTATATTATGTTATGCAAGTTAATTATCTACATGCACGTTTTAATTCAAGCATTAATCATACATGTCATATTGAGCTTATATCTATTTATTATGATTATGCATCTTAAATATTTTGGCTTATTTCGTTGTTACATTACATCCCTCATATATAGTACATTCCAAGTACTAACACATGCTCTATGGCTACATGATATCACCATGCAGGAACCGAAGCTCCTATTGATCATCCCCTCCCCGCCCCCCTCACGTTGCTAGACGGATTCTTGAAGGCTACTATTGGTGAGTCCTCCACTCCGGGGACAGTATTTCACTTTACTTTCATGCTTTTGATGAGACTTGTCTTATGTTTTTGGATACTTTATCTTTGAGGGTGAGCCTCGGAGATGTCTTGGCCCCCGCTCCATCAAAGGTAGAGGTGTTGTTGGATATGGACTTCATGTATTGAGCTTGACTCTTCTTTTATCTACATTATTATGAAAGACTTCCCTTAGTCCCTTATTTCCCTCTATGCTCTTTTATGTTGATGATGAGATGGAAGTCCCAAGTCCCATTTCCCTTTAAACTCTTTTGTTACTTGTCGTTATCTTATTTCGCTTCTACAACCAAGGATATGTATATGATTTGCTAAGAGGCTTGTTTGGGATTCCTTCGGGTTCCCCATTCGACGTGTCACATCTAGGCCCTAGGCTTGGGTCGTGACAGTGAACTTGTCTGATCAAGTCTTGTATTTTCTAGACAACTTTTGTTTCTTTTATTTCTTAGTGAACCCTTTCGAACTACAGCTGATCACATATACTCTTGCTCACAACCTGTTTGACATTTAGCCTCAATGAATTTCTGTAAATTGTTTATCTGTTAACTCTAAAGCGAGTGCATCAGATTCTGTTTGTTGGTTTAAAATGAGAGATTATACTAAAGAGAGATTAAAGAGTAATATTTATTGAAGAGCGATAACATTTTAAATGCTTAACGATCTCAAGGGTATATGATAGTCAAAACATATAGTTTTTTTTAGGAACATGCATGTAAAACAAATATTATTTGGTTTGGGTCATTGCTGAAAATAGTGTAAATATTATTTTCTATGTACTTAATACTTTGTAAATAGTTTCACTTTCATATTCTCTATAATTGTGTAGTTAAAAATAGTGCTGTATTTATTAACTTATTAGTGTTGGACTTGGAAAAAAGTCATCCAATAACTAGTGTTTGGATTGGAATTTGGAAATATGTATGAAAGAAAGGTTGGAAAAAAGTTCCAAGTGACAGACCTAGAAAAACGAAAGTTTGACTTGGAAAAAAGTCATCAAATGTAAGGATACTTCAAAATGATTATACGTTTTCTGTTGGTTTGTTTTTACAAGAAACTTTTAGGAGCAAACCAAGTAGTCAAATGTCCAAGATGCTCATTAGTGTGAGTGGTATTGATTACAGATGGAATGGAAGGACAAACAACGGAGGAGAGGCATTTTACAGTCGGTAGGGGAGTACATGAACATGAATGAGAAAAACAATTACTATGAGTGGAAAAACATCTATTTGAATTCTTCAGCAGTGTAGGTGAGTAACTTATGTTTTTACCTGCCTGCCTGAAAATTTCATTCTAATTGCCTTTTCAGCTACTGTCAAGGTTTTAGCTTTAGAGCTTCCAACGAATGGGAATCAGAAGTGCACTGTTCTCTATCCTGCTTCACCAAAAGCCAGCACTGACATTGGTATGTGGGATATTCTCTCATCAATCTGGTTTTATAAGAAATATCTTTTTCCATGTATTATCGTTCTAGTTTTTCTAGGAGTTGATACATGTAGCAGAGAAGAAGAGTCAGATACGGGGTAGCTTTGACATAGGAAGGGTGCTGAATGTTGGATTTATGTCGTTCTAATCTAGATATAATTCCAACAAACTTAAGCAACATCTTTCATGTTTCTCCTTTTTGCAGGATACTTCATTCATTGATCTGTTTCTTTTTTTGTGTGTGTTTAATCTGTAGGCTTTATGATTATAGCATTTTTTGTCTTTGATCTTTTTGTTTGTTCTCTTGATATTATATGTCCTCTTAGTGTTTCCCATGTAAAACATTTACTATGTTACTTGCCTATTTTTGTATTCATATGGTTAAGTCCTCTAACAATTTACAAAAAAGATTATTTTGCTTCAAGAATTTCAAGAGCATCAATTTGGTTGTAGTTATTCAATTACAAGTTCCACCATTTAGCAACACTAATATTAAGAGGAAACAATGAGATTTATTGCAAGCAACTAGCATTTCTGAAAACAGAATCATGCACAAATCAAGTGCTAAAACAAAATAAGCAATCTCTACATGAATTCAACAATTTATCAAACATTTGCAAAAAACAAGTGATTTGGAACAAGAGATTACGAGAACATGCTCAGCATGCAAGAAGTTCAATCTTGATCTTCTGTAACATCCCTACAACATCTTTCATGTTTGTCCTTCTTGTTGGAGATTCATCACAACAATCTAATGTTACTTTCATGATTGATATCACAACGTCTAGCTCCTTCTATAAGCGATCACTTGGTGTTATCAAGTTGGCATCCACAACATCCATCACTACCTATGGGAGTGAATAACTCACCCATTGCTTCAAGCAAACATCTCCCTCAAGCTCACTAAGCTTTCTCCTGGTAAATGCTTCCAGCAGCATGATCCCGTAACTATAAACATCACATTTTGTTGATACTGATCCATTTAGTCCATATTCTATAGTCAAACAACAAATTTAAAGATGTAATAAATGTTTTGGAGGGGAAAAAAGAAGAGGAAAATCAATATACAAATTAGCAAAAACAAAAAGACATACCCGGTGCAATATAACCCAAAGTTGCCAAGGTTTTAGTGTATAAATCATGCTCATCTTCACCAAGCAGTTTCGAAATACCAAAGTCGCTTAGGTGGGCAACCATATCCTCATCCAACAAGAGGTTAATTCCCTTCACATCACAATGAATCATGGTTAACAAGCACCCATAATGTAGATATTCCAACGCATATGACACATTTATCATAATGCTTATCTATGCCTGATGTCCAAAAAGTAGTAGTGTGAATACAAATACTTCTTAAGACTTCCGTTAGGCATACACTTGAGCACTAAAGCCTTAAAATCAAGGTTAGAATAACTAGTGATGACTTTTACGAGATTCCTATGACAAAAGCTATACAAAACTTCACATTCCGTATCAAAACTCTTGAATGACACTTCTAGTTGCAGGTAAAATACTTTAACTACAATATGAGTTCCACTTATGGGAATGCCTTTGTAAATAGAGCCACAACTTCCAGAAGCGATCAGATTACTCTCGCTGAGTGAATCAGTTGCTTGGAGCAGTTCATAGTATGAAATTCTTTCTCTTGTCATAGTAGGCAATGAATCCGCTTGTTGAGGAGCACTCTTACCTCTTATATACCTCATCCATAGAAACACAAAGCCAATAGAAACAAATAAAAGTGCAATTCCTAGCAGAAGAAATAGATCAAGCATTTTTTTCCTATTTGGTCTGTGCTTCAATGATGTTAGGCACAGTGGGACGTAAACCTTGAAGGACCACACAATGCTTCATTGTCAATGAAAAATTGACTCGGAAGGTTCATAAAAGGACCTCCTGCAGGTATTTCTAGGAATTCCACACAATGATATATTATTATGAGAAATATCTAGGAATTCCAAACCTACCATGTTGCTCATCAAGTCTAGTATTGATCCTTGCAACTTGTTGTGTCTCAACGAAAGATGTTCCAAATTTTGCAATCCTCCAATTTCTGTAGAGAATTCCATTTGAGAATTGATTCATCGACAAGTCCATCTGCATCGCAGCTTTCAGATTTCCGATTTTCTGAGGTAAAGAACCAAACATGTTGTTTGAGGACAAGTCAAGCTTCAATAGATCTTTAAGATTCCATAAGCTTGTTGGTGTACTGGAACTCAATTTATTGGAACCCAAATATATCTCCCTAAGGGAAGTGATGTTCCCTAAATAATTAGGAAGAGATCCCAATAGTTGATTTTGTCCCTAGTTGATTTCACTGAAATTTAGCATAAAGGTTGTGTACTCCATTTGCAAATCACACAGTAGAGTTGTATGAGGTGCTCTCCTAAGTTCTTCACCTTCTTTTTGCAGGTGTTTGTTTGCTTCTTGATCATGTGCTCCTTTCTTTCACAAATCTCAGTGACAGTTTCAGAGATGTTCTCCTGCAAGTGGGACAGGTCCCGCGAATTAAGGCCGCTTATTGCATCTGGTTTCCAGATCCTTCTAATGAGGGATTCAATGAAGGAAGTAGAACCAACAAGCCCAAATCAGCAAATCGAGGCACAACAAATATGGGAGAACATTATGGGAAATCCCAGGAGATGATAAATGTAGCAGAGAAAAAGAGTTCAATCTGGAATGTGTAACCTCTTCAATACAAGGTAAATCTGCTAATGTAGAAATTGAAATGGATGACATTAGTTCTGTGATAGAGTACTGCAAAAATTGTTTTCTACTAAGTCTCAGGTGTTCAATATGTGTGAATTCTAAAGCGTGTGGACGATACTCTTGTTGCATCATAGTTACTTTCTTTATTTAAGTTAATAGAGGTTTGGAAAGCAAAGTTTTTTAGTTGCCTTTCTCGATTGAATCTATCTTAGTACTACAACTTAGAGAAAACATAAGAAGAAATACTCATCTTTGAATTATTTGCTGCTCGGATTCTTCCCTATAGAAATTGATGAGGTGGGAGGGGAAGGACAACACTTAACTTATTATACACATAAACTTATATTTTATGTCATTCTAATCTTGAGGTAGTTCCAACATACTTAACCAACATACACAAAGTTTGATATAGTTTCAACACACCATGCTCAACATGCACAAAGTTGAATCTTGATCTTTTGTAGCATCACTGCAACATCTTTCATGTTTGTCCTTCTTGAGGATATTTAGTCATGTGGAGTGTTTCCATTTTATGACACAAATTTAATGGAAATGTATAAGAACATTAGCACAGGGGTATTTAAATGCCCTGAATTAGCACAGTGGAAATTGATAAACCACCAATTTTGGATCAAAAATAGGACAAAAAGAACAAAGTTCATCAACAACAATGAACCAATTTGTTTGAATACTTTTGATTCATTTCTCTTTCTCCTAGTTTTAATCTCTCTAGATTGTTTGAGAAAGATAAGAGTCATAAATTGGATGCTAGATTCACGACACAAAAATTTGCGTCCACCGTAGTGTCGAGAGTAGAGGAAGTAGCTCCAATGGGGAGTTTCAAGGTATGTATGACCTTAGTTTTAAAGGTTAAACTATTGGGGAGAATGCACTTTATTACTTGATTACTCTTCAACATACACATGGTATAATTTTGGTGAAATATGTTCGACTGACCACCCTTGATCCTATATGTGACTTTGCCTGCAAGTTCATTTCAGCTAAAAGTTTAATCTAACCATGTTTAGCTCATGTGATTTTGCGTGTATGATCATCTTAGCTAAATGTTTAGTATTTTAAAACAATCAAACTTTATTTGCTTCATTATATCTTCAACAGGTTAAGAAGAAAGATAGGACGGTGAAAATGCAAGGAAGTAAAGAAGGGAGAAAAGGGCAATTAATTAGCTATTGATGCAGAGATATTTGAGATAACTCCAGCTTGTTATAGAAGTTACAAAAAAATCAGGAGATACTGCAGAATACATGAAGTTTTATGATCAAGGCTTAAAGACTTCATTAAAAGATATAGTTTGGACATGGCAGGGAAATGAGCAATAATAAGTGAAAAATCAAAAAATCAAATCTTAGAGGAAAAATATGGACAAAAAAGTTGTAGGGGTAAATTTTCACTTGGGAAGAAAATTGAGGGGGCTATGGACCTATAGGTCACGCTTTCCAGTTGTGGATTTCGTTATTGATGTTTACATCGGGTAGTCTACCTACATTACAATTTACAATCCTTGGATGAGATCCTTCTTCATATCGTGCATGAATGCAGGCTAATTCCTCTAAAAATTTACAAAAATATCATTCTGCTTCAAAAATTTCAAAACGATCAATTTGGTTTTAGCAACACTAATATTGAGAGGAAACAGTGAGATATCTTGCAACCAACTAGCATTTCTGAAAACAGAATCATGCACAAATCATGTACTAAGACAAAACAAGAAATCTTTACATAAAGTGATTCGGAATAAGAGATTTTGAGAACATGCTCAGCATGCAAGAAGTTGAAGCTTGATCTTCTGCAATATCCCTATAATATCTTTCATGTTTGTCCTTCTTGTTGGAGATTCAGCACAATAATTTAGTTCCACTTTCATGATTGATGCCACAACATCTAGCTCTATCTGTATGCGATTGCTTGGTGTTATCAAGTTAACATCCACAACATCCATTACTGACTCTGGGAGTGAATAACTCACCCCACTGCTTCAAGCTAACATCTCCTTCAAACTCATTAGGCTTTCTCCTGGTAAATGTTTCCAACAACATGATCCCATAATTATAGACATCACATTTTATTGACACCAATCCATCCAGTCCATACTCTACAGTCAAATAATAAATTTAAAGATGTAACAGATGTTTAAGTGGGGGAAAAGAAGAAAAGGAAAAATCTATGTACAAATTAGCAAAAATAAAAAGACGTACCCAGAGCGGTATAGCCTAATGTTGCTAAGGTTTTAGTGTACAAATCATGCTCATCTTCAACAAGAAGTTTTGAAATACCAATGTCGCTTAGGTGGGCAACCATATCCTCATCTAGCAAGACATTACTGGGCTTCAGATCACAATGAATCACGGGTAGCGAGCACCCATGATGTAGATATTCCAATGCACATACCACATCTAGCATAATACTTAGTCTCTGTCTAATATCCAAGAAGTAGTTGTGCAAATACAAATACTTCTCAAGACTTCCATTTGGCATAAACTCAAGCACTAAAGCCTTAAAATTAAGGTTGCAACAAATAGTGATGACTTTTACTAGATTTCTATAGTGAAGGTTGCGCAAAAATTCACATTCTCTACCAAAACTCTTGAATGTCTCTTCCGATTGTAGGCTAAACACTTTAACTACAATATGAGTTCCATTTATAAGAATTTCTTTGTAAACAGAGCCAAAACTTCCAGAACCAATCAGATTACTCTCACTGAGAGAATCAGTTCCTTGGAGCAGTTTATAGTATGAAATTCTTTCTGTTGCTATGGTAGGCAATGAAACAGCTTGTTGAGGAGCACTTTTGCCTCTTCTATACCTTATCCATAGGAACACAAAGGCGATAGAAACAAATACAAGTGCAATTCCTAGCATAAGAGAAATAAATAAGAGTGCAATTCCTAGCATAAAAATAGAACAGGCACTTTTTTCCTATTTGATTTGTGCTTCGATGATGTGGGGCATGGTGGGACACTAAATCTTGAAGAACCACACAATGCTTCATTGTCAATGAAAAACTAACTTGAAAGGGTCTTGAAAGGACCCCCCGAGGGTATTCACTATACAACTTGTTGTTAGAAAAGAAATACTTGAGGTGTTGAAGTTTATCCATGATATAGGAACGGTTCCTGATATACTATTATAAAAAATGTCTAGATATTGCATGCCTACTATATTGCTCATCATGTCAAGCATAGATGCTTGCAACTTGCGTCTCAAAGAAAGGTGCTCCAGATTCTGCAATCCTCCAATTTCTGTAGGAATTCCATTTGTAAATTGATTCATTGACAAATCTATATATATTGCAACCGATAGCTTTCTAATTTTTTGAGGTAGAGAGCCAACCATGTTGTTTGAGGACAAGTCAAGCTTCATTAGATCTTTAAGATTTCCTAAGCTTGTTGGTATATTGGACTCCAGTTATTGTAACCAAGGTATATCTCCCTAAGAGAAGTGACGTTCCCCAAACAATTAGGAAGAAATCCTGAAAGTTGATTTCGTCCCAAGTTGATTTCACATAAATTCTGCCATTTACATATATGATCTCCAATAAATCCTGTAAGTTTGTTGTCACTCAAGGACAGGCGCTGAAGGTTTCTTATGTTTCCCATTGATGTGGGAATCGATCCAGTCAAGTTGTTTCTAGAAAGATCAAGGAATAATAAGCTGCTTAAGTTCCCAATTTCATTTGGAATTCACTATTAGGACCCGCAATATAATTTAAACCCCGAACGTCCTTAATTGGTTCGATTTAATAAAGTTTGGGATCGAATGTAACATTTTACCTAAGTTAGGTCCTTAAGAATAAAAAGGGATGTGGGGTCAAGGTATGTGCCCTTTTCTTATTGGCACAAGTGTATGTGTGTGCCTATATATATGTGTATATCTTGTACAAGACACACATCCATACTTAGCCAAAAAAAACTTTGAAAAAAATTGGTGAACAAGAAACATACTCTCGGGTTGCTACAGTAACGCTAAAAAAAATCAATTTTTTCATGTTTTCAATTATTTGATGATTCAAACTAGGTATATTGAAGCCCCTAAGTAGCGTGGTGGCATTGGTTCGTCGAGAAAACGCTTAGTTTGCTGGTTACGAAAGTTTTGGGTGTAATAAAGGCTTGGAAGGTATGTTAATTTTTATTTATATTCATGTTAATTAATGGTTATGAAGGTGTTAGAAA
>JAOTQJ010000072.1:770260-789542 GCA_025642045.1 Solanum sejunctum | reverse complement strand
CCTTTACCCTCCCACCTCCCAAAAAAGAATTTAAATATTTATTTTTAAAAAATATTTCAAATTTATGAAATATTTTTTTTAATGTCAAAAAACTAGAAAACAAAAGTTCTTGAAGATTAGTACTAAAAAGAAGAAAAAGAATTGTATTTTAATTTAGAAAATAATGATTTATATATAAAGGGATGTAGTAGGGGTAAAAATAACAACTCGAGCCTTTTTTATTGTTGAAATCTTCAAAAAAAATAGCATTCACACGCCCCTTTGTTGCGTGTAACACACATGTTTTGCCATGTTAGCGCTTTGTGTTTACTTGATAAAAAACGGGCAAGTTGAAGCGTCTATTTCTACACTTTGAAAGTTTAAGTTCCAATTTAAAATTTCGCTCCAAGTTAAAAGTTCAATTTTATGTATTGTGCCTACTAAAAAATGTAACCACTTTTATTTCCAGTTCTCGTCAACTCGACTAACTTCATCTTATTATATCTGCCAACTACAAGTACTAGGTAATTATGTCATCTAATATCAATTGTTGATCCAAATGTGAACTTGTTTGATCAAGTCTTAGTTGTTACAATATCTATTTTCGACAATTAGTTAGACTACCTTCGTCTCATTTTGTTTTGTACATATTTCCTTTATTTTATCCTGCATTTAATCGGAGCAGTTATTTTTCAATTGCAGGAGCTGAAAAGTGATTATTTGTCGAATTTTTACTATGTATGGATTCTGTTTTCTAGACAAGTTCTGTTGTTCAAAATGAATTTCTGCAATTGTTTGCGCTTAGAAATACATATACATATTAGTGAAATACAAAGTAATATTTTGATCAACAAGCAAGAAGTTGAATCTTGATCTTCTGTAGCATCCCCAAAACATCTTTTATGTTTATCCTTCTTGCTGGAGATTCATCGCAACAATCTAATGCCACTCTCATGATTGATGCCACAACATCTAGCTTCTTCTTCAATTGATTATCCATTGGTGTTATTAAGTTGGCATCCATTACTGCCTCTGGGAGTGAATGACTCACCCATTGCTTCAAGCTAACATCTCCCTCAAACTCACTAGGCTTTTTCCTAGTAAATGTTTCCAGCAACATGATCCCGTAACTATAGACATCAGATTTTGTTGACACCAATCCATCCAGTCCATACTCTAATTTAAAGATTTAACACAAATTTCTTGGTCAAAAATTAAAAGAAAGGAAGAATCAACAAAACAAAGAGACGTACCTGGTGCAATATAACCCAATGTTGCTAAGGTTTTAGTGTATAAATCACTCTCATCTTCACCAAGCAGTTTTGAAATACCAAAATCGCTTAGGTGGGCAACCATATCCTCATCCAGCAAGACATTACTAGGCTTCAGGTCACAGTGAATCACAGGTAACGAGCACCCATCATGTAGATATTCCAACGCACATGCCACATCTATCATTATGCTTAGTCTCTGCCTGATGTCCAAGAAGTAGTTGTGCGAATACAAGTACTTCTCAAGACTTCCATTAGGCATGTACTCGAGCACTAAAGCCTTAAAATCATGGTTGGAACAACTAGTGATGACTTTTACGAGATTCCTATGACGAAGGCTGCGCAAAACTTCACATTCCGTATCAAAACTCTTGAATGCTGATTCTTGTTGCAGATTAAACACTTTTACCGCAATAGCAAGCCCACTTCTAAGAATTCCTTTGTAGACGGAACCAAAACTTCCAGAACCAATCAGATTACTCTCACTAAACGATTCAGTTGCTTGGAGCAGTTCATAGTATGAAATTCTTTCTCTTGGTGCAATTGACAATGAATCAGCTTGTTTAGGAGCTCTTTTTCCTCTTCTATACCTTATTCGTAGGAACACAAAGGCCATAGGAACAAATACAAGTACTGCAATTCCTAGTAAAAGAAAAAGAACTAGCATTTTTTGGCTATTCAATCTGTGCTTTGATGAAGTGGGGCATGGTGGGACACTAAACCTTGAAGCACCACACAATCCTTCATTGTCGATGAAAAACTGACTCGAGAGGTTCTTAAAAGGACCCCCCAAGGGTATTTCACCACACAATTTATTGGAGGAAACATTGAAATACTTGAGGTATTGAAGTTTCTCCAAAGACTTAGGAATGATTTCCGATATATTGTTATGCGAAAGGTCCAGAAATTCCAAACCTACCATGTTGCTCATCGAATCAGGTATAGATCCTTGCAACTTGTTGTGTCTCAAAGAAAGGTACGCCAGTTCCTGCAATCCTCCAATTTCTATAGGAATTCTATTTGAGAATTGATTCATTGACAAATCCATCCGTGTCACAGCTTTAAAATTTCCTATTTCTGGTGGTAAAGAGCCAACCATATTGTTTGACGATAAGTCAAGAACCACTAAATCTTTAAGATTTCCCAAGTTTTTTGGTATATTGAAACTCAATTTATTGGAATCCAAATGTATCTCCCTAAGGGAAGTGAGGTTCCCTAAACAATTAGGAAGTGATCCCGAAAGTTGATTTTGTCCCAAGCGAATTTCACCCAAATTCTGCAATTCACAGATATGATCTCCAATAAATCCAGTAAGTTTGTTGTCACTCAAGTTCAAGCGCTGAAGGTTTCTCATGTTTCCAATTGATGTTGGAATCGATCCAGTCAAGTTGTTTCCATCTAGACCAAGCTCTAATAAGCTGGTTAAGTTCCCAACTTCATTTGGAATTTTTCCTTTTATTTTGCAACTACTAACGTAAAATTGAGTAAGAGTTGTGGAGAAGTTCCCTATGGAGACAGGAAGCATGACATTTAGAGGGTTGAAAGATAGAAAAATAGATTCCAAATTTCTACAATTGGTTAAGGAAGTCAGGAAACTTAACGAGGAGTCGCTGGTTAAATTGTTTCCCCCTAAGTTTAGGAAATGTAGATGAGTCAAATATCCAAGAGAATTGGGAATCAAACCACTGAGTTTATTTCTTGAAAGCTCTAGATTAGTAAGTTTTGAACAATTGGAGATAGAATGAGGAATAGTCCCTACAAGATTGGTTAAGACACTCAGCCCAAGAATTTCAATGTTCGATAAGATAGAACCTATGTTTGGTGGGAGAGTTCCAGATAGATTATTGTCTGAAAGAGCCATCACTCTCAGCCGTGATGTGTTGAAGATCTTCATATCAAGTGAACCGCTAAAACTATTAACCTCAAGAACAAGCACCTCCAACTCAACGAGATTTATTATCTCTTTGGGTATTTCACCTAGCAATACATGAAGAAATTAGTGTGTTTTAAAAAGTTAGTATGAGATGTAGCTTTTGCTATCACTTTGAGTTAATACATACCAGTAAACATGTTTTCTCCGAGCACCAAAAGTTTAATCTTGGTTAAGTTGCCAAACTCTCGTGGTAAGGATCCCTTGAGATTGTTCCTCCACAGATAAACATGTTACAATGAGGAGATATTGAATAAGGAGATCGGGATAGAGCCGCTAATATGGTTTTTCTCCATGCCTAAATCTACCAAATTAGCAAGATTTCCGATTTCTCGTGGAATCATCCCTACATATAATGTGTAACAAAAATTTTAAAAAAAAAACTAAGGTAATTAGATATAATGATATCCTAGCATTTATTATATCATATGTCATATACTATCACCATTTAAGAAAGAATGATCTAGTTTGACTTGACATATTATTTAACAAAATAAAGAAGACTTTTTTATCTTGTGATTCTAAATTATTAATATTATGTTAAATATACTAAAATATTCTTTAATCTTGTGGATTGAAAAATACCATGTGAAAACTTAAAATTAAAGTTTTGCTAAAAAATAAAAATTGGTCATTCATTTTATAAGCTACCAAAAAGTGAAGTGATTTTTTTTTGAAATAGTAAAACTCATCCTTTTTCGCTTACGACGAAAGGCCTAGTAGATAGATTTATTGGATGTTACCTCCCAATAGACGTCGCAAGAGGAATCAGCCATGTGGTAAGCTTAAAAATAAGGGACCGGACCATAAGATAGCAAGTACCAAAAAGGGTGAAGCATCAATCCAAAAACATACAAATGGAAAGCCATTACAGGCGGTTATATCCCATTGTATTCACGTATCAATGCGTAAGTGGTGATATAATAGTGCGTTGTTATGCCTAAAGACTTACGGCAGAAGGTCTCCAGTGTGTCATAATAGCCTACTGATATACAAGTACACCGTGCTCGAGGTTGGTTAAGGCTATGAGCATAAAGAATATATAAATAAGAATGTTAGACCAGCCTACATGGTATTCTCACATAATTTTTATTTTTTTTAATATTTGGATATTTTAAAAATCAATTAAATATCCCAACAGAAGTTTAAAAAAACTCAAAAGGCGTCATTTATATATAAATGTTCTTTAGTCTATCAGAACAATTCCAAAAAGTCACAACTATTCAGAAAAATCACAACCCTTCCAAAAAGTCACTACCATTCAAAAAAAGTCATAACCCTTCAGAAAAGTCATATAACCCTTCAAAAAAGTCATAACTCTTCAAAAAAAGTCACAACTTCTTAAAAAAGTCTCATCCTTTCGAAAAAGTCACAATACATAACTCTTTGAAAAAAGTCACAATCATTCAAAAAAAGTCACAAATCTTCAAAAGTGTCACAATCCTTGGAAAAGGTCAAAACCCTTCGAAAAAGTCACAGAGTCACAACTATTCAAAAAAGTTACAATCCTTCGATGTTAAAACTATTTTCTTTCAATATAATATAATATAATACAAAAATATACAAAATATACTAAGTTGACTTTTAAATTGGGTGTATTATAGTAATTTAGTTTAATATTCAAGTTTGGAAGTTCAAGAACTATTGAAAAATCAATTATATCGAGACATAATATTATAATCCAAAAATATAATTGAAGATAATTAGGACTTTAGCAATATTAAATTAATAAAAGTTCTTGAGATATATTTATAATGCTAAATTTCTATATAGAAAGAATTTAATAACTTTAGAGTATTTTATTAATTTTAATATTAGGATATATAAACTTAATTAGATTACTTATGAATGCACAAAAGGGAACTAAGTACCTAGTTTGGTTGTGTTTGGCATGGAAGAAAATATTTTTCATGGAATATTTTCTTCTTTATCTTTTTTATAAAAAAATTAATAAGCTTAACTTTTTAATACTTGTAAGCTATTATTTTTGAAATGTCTGTTCATTACTTTTATAGAAACCAGGGGCAGCACAAGCACATTAGTGATATAAGACAAAAATCGAATGGAGGTCTTAAACTTAAGAAAATAAGTTAATATATTCTTTTACGAATTTTATTCTTTCTATCTCTTTGAAATAAAGAATTCCTTAAAAAAAGTTATGAATGATTTCATTCAGAAATTCTTTTCAATTGATCATATAATCATACTCTAGATGTGTCAAACTTATTCTAATAATTTTTTATTTTGTATAAAACAAATAATTTTTACTGTAAATAATACTTAGTATTTTTTCTAAAAAAAAAAATCTACAACTTATTATTACTAAAATAAAAATTGACGCCCCTCAAATTTGGGGGCCTAAGACCCCTGCCTTTTTCTTAACACTATCGAACCAACCCTGATAGAAGCTCAAAGTTAACTAACTTAAACAACATATTGTAGTAGCATTGTCTGAAATTCAAATTGAGTTCACTTAAGTAATGAGTATGTTCAGGCATTAAAAGAATCTTAGGTATACTTGAAGGCTTATTATAATGCATTTATTTTAATTAACTATTAGTATCATTTATAATTCACTTAAGTGTTACTTGTATCAGTTTTTTTCCTTTTAAATTATTTATTTATTATTTTCTATTTTATTTTCTTTAAATATTCTTCTTCATAGCCCATATCTAATTATATATCCAATTACTACTCTTTATATCTACAACTCTCATATTTTTTATATTCATAACCTCTATTTTTATTTATATATAAGTTCACATTTTATGGTTCATGAGACTCACATCCAAAGTTATACATTTTATTTTAAAGTTAAAATAGCTAGTGAAATATTTATATAATTACTATATTATTTAATTCATATTTTAGTTTTATTCGATAAAGAAGAGTTTTGAATTATGACTAGTTATGGAAGAAGGTGTAGACAAGTACTCAGAAAATTATGTACTACGTAAGAAAGAGTGTATGCTGTATTTTTTTCTCTGTTTATTTCTTTTGTATTTCTCTGTATTGGTCTTTTTAATTTATTTTTCTATGAAATTTTGATTACCGTAGGTCAACATTTTTATTTGAGCTCAAATTAGCTATATATAATTTCATTGGAAGTTTACCACTAGTAACAAATGTTCAACTTTATGGACCATATATAGTTGGTTGCTTAAACATTAAAATACTCCCCTGGTGTTTTATGTTAAACTTTTGAAGATCTATATAGCTATAATTATTGTATTTTATTATTCATTGTATTCATATTTTTATAGAATTTTAATCATTTTAACAAATCTAAATCTTTTAATACGGAACATACATGTGTGCCTAGAAACTAGTAACGTAAATATATCTGTGAAATGGTTAGTTTCGAGAGCCAAGAACTGCAGATTAGTTAATCTTCCAATTTCACTATGTATTGGTCCATCAAACTCATTATCTGATAAACCTAATAATTGAAGTTGTGAACAATTTGATAAGCTTCTAGGCATATGCCCATTAAGCTTGTTTGTTGATAGATAAAGCTCTTTGAGTATTGGGAGACCATTGCATAAATCATTCGGAAGATTTCCTGATAATATATTGTTTGTAAATGCAATAACTTCGAGTCTAGACATATTGAAAATTGTGAATGGTATAGAATCTGTAAGTTGATTGTGTTGTATGGACAACACTTTCAGGTTTTGGAGATTGCCAATCTCTTTCGGGATGCTTCCTTGAAGTAGATTAGCAGACATTTCTAAAGTCTCCAACCTTGAGGCATTTGAGAGTGACAGAGGAATGAAACCTGTGAAACTATTATTCCCAAGGTCTAGAACTTGAAGTTGGTGTAAGAACCCAAACCAAGAAGGAATTTGCCCTCTGAAGCTGTTGAAACTTAAATTAATAAACTTAAGCCGATGCAAGTGTGCCATTTCTTGAGGCAAATTTCCATGGAAATTGTTGCCTCCCAAGTCAAGAGAGCTAAGAAATGTGAGATTTCCAAAATGACGGGGGATCCTGCCTGTAAGGGCCATCTTGGAAAGTTTCAAGGACTTCACTCTGTGATGACGAGAACCACAAGTGACTCCTACCCAATGACAAACAGAAGTAGCAGGGGACCAACTTTTATTCAAAAAGTAAAAGGGGTCTGAAATGATTTGTGATTTCAAAGAGAGAAGAGCTAGTTTATCGGTGGTAGTGTTTGTTTGGGCTTTAACATAGTGAAGCAACAAGAGTAACATTAAGAGGAAAAAAGTGAAGGTTTTGTCCATTAGTGCAAATATTAGTAGGAAAATGGTATGGCTAGTAACTTGTGGTTTAGAGACTTTAAATAGCGATAAGATCTCATGTCATATCAATACCAATATAACCAAATCAACATTAGTCTTTGAGGTCTCACTTACATACATACATACATATATATATATAGACTTGAAAAGTCAATCAAAGTCTTGCTTTATTTTCTTAGTGCTAAATTTGTTGTAAAGGGTCTTTCATATTTGAAGAATTCTGCAGCAAAAAGTAGTGTTTCATCTATTAGTAAAGTAATAATTGTTGTTTAGTGTTTAACAACCATCATTAATACTTGATTCATAGATTAGATTATCAATCAAGTTCGAAACAACCTCTAATAGAAATATTAAGTAAGATTGCATAGAATAAACCCTTGTAATTGGATCCTTTCTCGGGTTCTGAGTAAAGCGAGAGTTTTAGTGCACCGAACTTATCCTTTTTAGCCAATAGGAAATGAAATGATAAAGCAATAATTGTTGTGTAAGTAACACTAAGTATACTAGTTTTTGGGTACACTTGTCCGTGTAACCCGTATTAATGAATTCAAATTTTTATTAAATTAGATATTATGATTTACTTACTAATTAATTTTTCTTAAATTGAAAAGTAAGAAATAAAAGAACAAAAAGGGTGGTGGATATACGAGGAAATTTTCAAAAGAGAATTGGATGTTCTAGCATTCTATCAGACTGACTTTGACATATACTTGCAATGGAATTATAGTTGACACGAATTCAAAGTTTAAATTTTATGGAACCAAATAATCAACTCGTACAAATAATACATTTATAATAATTTAGGTTAACAAAAGAAAACAATTTTTTTAAGAAAATTAGTTTTTTAAAGTATAGTTTTAAAATTCATAACTAACGCACTATAATGTGAACTACACAACAACAACAACAACAACAACAATATACCCCAGTGCCTCAAAAGGCTCCCGCTTATTGCAGGGTGAGGGGGAATCGAATGTACACAGCCTAACTCCTATGTTTAAAAACATAAAACGGCTGTTTCCAGATAATGTGAACTACACACACAAAAAGAATTACAAGCCAAAAGCTAGATACAAAGAGAATGTTAAAATAATATATAAATAGTGATGATATCTCTTTCGTTTTTGCTTAGGGACGAAGTTAAAAGTTCATGAATGAATTTAACTGAATTCTATAATTTTTGCTCAAATAATATATTTATACTTAAAAATTTAACAAATATATATAAATATTAATTTTAAAATTCAACTATTATTATTTGTAATTATCATTTTAAAATTTAGAACTCATAAAATTAAAATCCTAAAAATTTCTCATGTGGGAATTTCAAGTGTAAAAAACTATTACTTTGAGAGAAATTTTCCAAGTTATGTGGGATCCAAAGACTTGACAAAGTAGAGAAGACCAAAAATCAACATGATTCTTTTTAATTATTAATTCATGCAACTCTGTAGCTATGTTGTGACTTGTGAACACATCTCTGGACAATTAATGAACATGAACAAGTCTTGCTATTTGGTGGCTAAATTGCTGATATGTGATCAATGATCGAGTGGTGGAAATAATCTATTGCAGAAAGACAAAGTGAAATAACGTACAATTGACCCTTCTCTGAATCGTGCATATAATAAAAGCTTAGTGCATCAATCTGTTCTTTTATTGGCTTCTACAACCTTCCTTCTAAAAATCTTGGATGTCCAAACTACTTGTCAAGAAAAAAGGTGGCATACTTTAGTGGTCATGATCACTAGAAGTTTTGTTACGTCAACTTCAAAAAGGATAAGTTGTATTGAAATTGATAAAGTTTCATGAAGTTCGTAATCACATAAAAAGACTAGCTAAAATAATTATTGTGGCGCTTCTTCAAAGGTTCTCGCTTGGCCCAAGTGTCCGATCAGAATAATTCATGACTTATATGTATATATTTAAAGCGGTTAAAAGAGAATGCGGAATAAGAATTGATTTCAAATGAGGGAAAGGTGGGACTTGAGAATATCTCTTTACATTGGGACAATTGGACTGGAAAAAAGGACCTCTGCTAAATTTGCTTTCCTAATGTAGTAACATCTCATTATTATTCTTTACCATATTTTTAACCTCTAATTTATGCATCATTTCTTAATTGCCTATTATATGCCCCTAAATTTTTTTTTGAAAAATTATACGGATAAGCAAATATATACCAGTTAATTAGCTAACATAGTTATAATTTAAATTGATTCATCTCACGGCAAATATCTAGCTGTAATTATAATTTGAGTTTTATATGATTCGTGTTATACAAATGTTGTGCACGATTATACAAAAGTTGTGTGTAGATTAAATGTTATAGCGAAATGTACAAACACTTTGAATTATATAATGAATTATACAAATGGTGTGCACGAATTATATAGCGAAATATACAAATGCTATACAACAATTGCGAATTGTATAACAAATTATAAAAACATATACAAATATTGTGCGAATTATACAAACATTGCCATAACTATAATTACGAAATGTAATTATCCAAACTATAAATATAGAACATAATATTTTCCATCCAATTGGGCTAAAGATAATTTATACGTGTATTAGTTACCCTGGTTTCTAAATTGCAAATAAACATCATATATACTGATATTATACACCATAATTAAAAACCAAGCATCATATAACTATGCAAAAATTAATACATGGATAAGTTATCTCTTTACTAGCTATCAAAAATATTGCTTAGGACAAGTTATTCCCGTGTTAATCTTAGTTAGTAAGACAAAAAATAAATTATTCATACATAAAATTAATATAACATTTGAATGATAATTTAGAAACCCGCATAACTAATACATATATAAGTTATGAGGAGAATTATGTATTATTTTATGAAATATAAAAAGTGAAATAACTAATATACGAATAACTTATTCTTGCATAAAATAATACAAAAATTAACTCTCAACCAATTCCTACATTATTATTAATAGTTGTGTAACTATAACCAGCTACCAAACAACCCATTAGGTAAGTCAAGTAAAACGTGCTTAACCAAATAATATAAGGACTAAAATAGAAGTTTATCAACAGTATAGGGACTAGAGTGCAACTATTCCTTTTTTTGGGAAAAAAATAATATTACCATTAAGTAGATAGAAAAATTGGTAATTATCTAAAACTGTAGGGGCCTAAATGAACATCTAAAAAGACAGAAAGAAAGAGAAGACAGGGAAGAAGAAAAAAAACCACTAGAGGAAAGAGCTGTATTCACATGGGATGCTGTTTTAGCTATTGGGTCCTCTCTTTCTCTCTCTTAATCCAACCTACAATTATGAGCTTTGAATCATAAAGTTGAAGAGTGGACTGAAGAAAAAATAATTCTTTCTTCTTGTTCTTCCTTCTCTCCCTTTTCTTGATTTTTTTTCAATTTTTTTCCTTTGATTTGGAGCTTGGAAATTATGGCTGATGATAAGGTAACCATTTTGCTTTCTTGGGTATTTTTTTTTGTGTAAAAAGTTTAGAGCTTTGCTTGTTCATTTGTTTTCTTTCTGCTAGTTTCATTGTGTTATTGACCCTTTAGATCAAATTTCAGTAGTAATCTGAGTTTAAATACTATTTTGCTTTCTGAGTATTTCTTTTTATGTGCAAAAAGATTGTAACTTGTTATGTGTTGTTTTCTTTCATGGAAAATTTCAGGGGAATATTTGTGTTGTTGCCTCTTTAGATCAAATTTCAGTATTAATATGAGCTTAACCATTTTGCTTTCTGGGTATTTTTTTTATGTGCAAAAAGTTTATTACTTTACTTGTGATGTTGTTTTCTTTGGAATATTTGTGTTGTTGCCCCTTTAGATCAATTAGTGCTAATCTGAGTTTAAATGTCATTTTGCTTTCTGGGTATTTTTCTTATGTGCAAAAAGATTGTAACTTTACTTGTTATATGTTGTTTTCCTTTTGCTAGTTTGGAAAATTTTAGGGGAATATTTGTGTTGTTGCCTCTTTAGATCAAATTTCTGTACTAATTTGTGTTTAAATACCATTTTGCTTTGTGGGTATTTTGTTTTATAGTACAAAAAGTTTATAACTTTACTTGTTATGTTGTTTTCTTTCTGCTAGTTTCATCCTTGGAATATTTGTGTTGTTGCCCCTTTAGATCAAATTTCAGTACTAATCTGAGTTTAAATTCCATTTTGCTTTCTGGGTATTCTTTTATGTGCAAAAATATTGTAACTTGTTGTATGTTGTTTTCCTTTGGCTAGTTTCATTTCTTGGAAAGTTTAGGGGAATCATTCTGTTGTTGCCCCTTTAGAACAAACTTCACTACTTCGTAACTTTACTTGTTGAGTTGTTGTTTTCTGCTAGTTTCATTTTTGGAAAAATTTAGTGGGAATATTTGGGTTATTGTTTCTTGGATTCAAAGTATGTTTGTCCCTTTAGATCAAATTTCACTAAAAATCTAATTTAAATACCTATGTACTTAAAGTTCATAACTTTACTAGTTAAGTTGTTTTCTTTTGCAAGTTCCATTTTTTGGAAAAATTTTGTGGGAATATTTGGGTTGCTGTTTCTTGGATTTCAAAGTATATTGCCCCTTTAAATCAAATTTCACTACTAATCTAAGTTCAAATACAATTTAGTTTTCTGTTTTTACTTTTTTTATTGACAAAGTGTCATTTTACTTGTTAAGTTGTTTTCTTTCTGCTATAGCGTCAAAAATTTTGGTGCGGATATTAGGTTGTTGTTTCTTGGATTCAAAGTATGTTGCCTCGTTAGATCATTTTTCATTACTAATCTTAGTTAAAATAGCTAAAGCACTGAACAAATCTACTTTGCTTCTTTTCCTTTCAATTGTAATTTTGTGATTCTTGATTGCAAATATAGGTCTAGTGTTTAGCTTCTAGTTGAGAAAATATCCGAGTTTTTTTTTTCGTTTTAATTGTTTTTTAGAATTTCTCTGTATTGAATTAAATTAGTATGAGTTTGTTGCCCCTTTCTCTGGGTCTCAAAATAGAAATTTTTTGCTATCAAAATTAGTTTCACTTTCAAAGATTGATCTTCTTGTCCTTCAAGATTTTCCGTTTGTTGATCAAGTAGTCTTTAAAAATGTAACTAATGATAGTTAACCTGATCTTTGTTAAGCCTTTTGGGGATACCTGCTACCTTCAAGAATATTTACCTATTAAGTACGTGACCTGGTCCACAATTTGTCCAAGCTTTCATTTCTTGTTCATATACTTTAATGTGGAATATCGAAGTATATCTAGTTAAGCAAATGATTCTAATACTAGAAGCTTTCATATTTTTTCATATGTCATGCTCCAATTTGGGATTGTAAAGTTTCCGTGGCTTATGCTTCTCCAATGATTCTTTTGGCCTGTAGTAGTGTTACATGTTTTTAGTATGATAAGGCTGTATCAGGTTTTGGAAATTGCTTGTCTGAGATCTATGTTTGGTGTGGTTTGTAGGAGATGCCTGCTCCTGTTATGGATGTGAATGGTGCAGTCACTGGTCATATAATTTCCACTACTATTGGTGGGAAAAATGGCGAGCCAAAGCAGGTAAGAATGCTATCTTTGTGGATTCATGAACTTTTGTTATTGAGTTTGGCTCCTATTGAGTACTAAACTAAAGAGTAATTTATTTGTTATTTACAATTGAAAGTGTATTTGGCTTCCCAAATTATTTGGTGCAGACAGTCAGTTACATGGCAGAACGTGTTGTGGGGACTGGATCATTTGGAGTTGTTTTTCAGGCAAGTGAGCACAAATATTATTTGTTTCGCTAATTGCTGCATCATTTATTAGCTTGTGGTCAACTGGTACTTGTCTCGTGTAGGCAAAATGCCTGGAAAATGGGGAGACTGTTGCAATAAAGAAGGTTTTACAAGACCGTAGGTACAAGAATCGTGAATTGCAGTTGATGCGCACTATGGATAACCCAAATGTTGTCTCTTTAAAGCATTGTTTCTATTCAACTACTAGTAAAAATGAGCTTTTCCTCAATTTGGTCATGGAATATGTTCCGGAAACCATGTATCGCATGTTGAAGCATTATAGCAATATGAACCAAAGAATGCCACTCATCTATGTTAAGCTTTACACGTATCAAGTAAGTGACGCACCTTTTTGAGGCAGCACTTCTCTTCCTAAACTTGAGCTATATTAAACAGAGTCTTGTTCAGGTATTTAGGGGGTTGGCATACATGCACAATGTTGCTGGCGTTTGCCATAGAGATTTGAAACCTCAGAATATTTTGGTAATGTGTCTTCCGAGTTGCTATTTCAACTAGTACATTATGTCACTTCATATTTTGATATCATTGTTTGGCTTCCACAGGTGGACCCCGTTACCCACCAAGTGAAAATTTGTGATTTTGGAAGTGCAAAAGTGCTGGTATGTCTTTATCATAAGAGTGCATATCTGGGGCCTTTCCCTTTTTCCGTATTTATCCTTGCATCATACAGAGGACTGTTGACATTTGTTTATGTTTAGCATCTGTAACTTTCATATAGTTTGTATTATTTGCAGAGTTAATAGTCAAAAACGCGTCTGAACTATCAGTTTTTTTATGAGTTTCAAACGCCAACTATCAGTTATTTCCTTTTTCTAACTAAACTATCTCCATCTACTCAACTAGATGTGATTTGATAGATAGATGGTGATATTCAGGTAGGAAAGTGGAAGAACTTGTGATAGTTCAAATAGGAAAAGGGAACAACTGATAGTTAGGGTGTGAAACTCAGGATAAAGTAATAATTCGGTAATGTTTTTGACTATTATCTCTTCTTTCTAACATATGTCAACGAATTATTTGAACCTGGACACTTCCCCTTGCATGAAGATTCTTGCTCCACATTTTTGTTAAGTAGAAAGTGATTTATTTGAATTTTTTTACTTTACGAATATATTGAGCAGTATACACCATACCATATGGAGTTCGCCAACTTCTTGTTTGAACTATCACCTGACAGGCTAACTCTTTTGAGCGGAGATCCTGTTTACCAGACTTTTGTCTTTGAAATCCATGTCTTGGTTTATTTATTGCTGTTTTCTGCCACTGCATCTTCCGTTTACTCAGTTTAAGAATGAGTTAATTGAAATTTGCAGTTGAATCAAGCTGCTATTCAATTTTGTTCTAAACAAACAATGATCACTAATACTGATGAACCTTAGACGAGACGTCTAAAAGTTGCTACATTTTCAGATTAAGATTTGTGTACTTGTGGCATACTGAGTATAACATTCATCAGGTTAAAGGTGAAGCAAACATCTCATATATCTGCTCACGCTTTTATCGGGCTCCTGAGCTCATATTTGGTGCAACGGAGTATACGACCTCTATTGATATATGGTCCGCTGGTTGTGTCCTTGCAGAGCTTCTTCTAGGCCAGGTTGATAAAGATCTATTTTTTTCCTTGCGAAAGTAGTTTGTGAAGTTTTTGTACCCCATAATCCCGCATTAGCAATATTTTCGACTAATTTTGCAATATTATTTGCAGCCATTATTTCCAGGAGAAAATGCTGTCGATCAGCTTGTTGAGATAATCAAGGTACAGCTTGAGTAATTCTAAATCTGATGTAATTGTTTCTGTACAGTTGTTCATTTGCTTCATATTCCAGGTACTTGGAACACCAACGAGGGAGGAAATTCGCTGTATGAATCCAAATTACACTGATTTTCGGTTTCCACAAATCAAAGCACACCCTTGGCATAAGGTATACTTGCTTGATTTCAGCTTTATCTAGTGGAAGAATTTGTAGTTCTATGTGTAACTTGTTCCTACATTCCATTTGGTAAAAATGTTAAAGAAGTACTCCCTCCATTTCAATTTGTTTTTGGTTTTTGACTTGGCACATAGTTTAAGAAAGTAAAGAGTATTTGAATTTTGTGGTCTTAAATAAACATTTGAAGAATGTACTGAAACGTTATTTAATCTTGTGGTCTTAGACATGCTATGTTGAAAGTTGAATTAAAGAGTTTTCAAGCTAGAAATCATTAAAAAGTAAAATAGAAATCGTTAAAAAGTAATTCGTTGAAAAGAGAACTTATAGTTGAATGAGTTTGGTTTTTAGTGATTCTTACCTTTAATAAATTCTATTGCTGTTTCTGAGCTTGTGCACGCAATGTCTCTGCTGCTAACTCACTCTATTTCCCTTGCCGTGGTTGCAGGTATTCCACAAGCGGATGCCACCTGAAGCTATTGACCTTGCTTCACGTCTATTGCAGTACTCACCTAGTCTTCGTTGCAATGCGGTAAGTTTGATCTAGTCGTCTTTTATCTTATGTGATTTTTATTCATTATGCAAGTTGTCTTGATTGTGTCTGGCATGTTTTGCCTACTTTCCATTTGGGATAGTTATGCAGGTCTTTTGTGTACCAACAAACAATACAATGTTTCTAAATGACTCTTTATTGTACGCTGAGAACCCAAATCTAACTAGTTAGTGTTTCTACTCTACTTTTTGATCTGCAGCTTGAAGCATGTGCACATCCTTTCTTTGATGAGCTTCGAGAACCCAATGCACGCCTTCCCCATGGCCGGTCATTGCCGCCTCTTTTCAATTTTAAGCAGGAGGTATGTATTGTAGATTTGTGAAACATATTAGAGTGATTCATTCGATGGATCCTGCATTTGGGGGGGGGGGGGGGGGAGATAAAGGACACTCATTTGGGAGCGGAAAATATCATTTGATCTCAATATGATACATTTCCAAAAGTGATATTGCATGGCGTATTTTAATTTAATAAACTAAATCACCTAGTTAAGTACTATGCTGTGGTTACAATGGATGATAGCCGCCTTGCTCTCAAGGTGTGTGAAATCTCCCATGATTCATGAAAAGTGTCCCAAAGCTTTCCGTTTACTTTCGACCTTAATAATATATCTGCAAGAACTTGCAAACATCACCCTAAGGCAATTCTAGAGACAAACTACAACATACCCAGCGTAGTCCCACAAGCTAGGTAGGGGGAGGGTATGTTGTACATAGACCTTACCCCTAGCTTTCTAGAGCAGAGAGGTGGCTTCCAATGGACCCTCGGAAAAGAGAACATACTCGAAGCAATTGTAGAGATAACCTTACTAAATTATACCTTCAATCGCAAACGAACTTTACTAAATTGTTACTAAAGCAACTTCTATGCTGATCCAACTATATTTTATGATTTCAGTTGTCTGGTGCCTCTCCAGACCTCATTAACAGGTTGATACCAGATCATATAAAAAGGCAAATAGGACTGCATCATTTCACAACGCGCGATGACATGACATGAAAGTACATGTTTAGTGAAGTATACCGGTTGATGATGATCTACATACATCAAGAGATCCGTCTTTACATTCTCTCAACGGGTTCCACCATGACAAGCTGCATCTCCTTCTCGACGAGAGTTGCTGTGTATTTTAATCCTTGGTCGTGGTATTGTCTTTTTTACGTTCCACCCTTTGAGTATCTCTCCCTCCTCTCTTACCGGCCGACTAGTATAAGGAAAGTTCTTTTTTCTTTTGTACATGTTTGGTAGTAGTAAATTGACCAGAAAGCTCCCATCATCATACAAATGAAATGTATCTTTTTTAAAAAAAAAACCATAGCAAAGGAATCAAGGGGCTGTTTAATTTCTTGTAAAATTTGATCTTTGTGTTCTGTTTGTATTTAGTTTTTTTTTTAAACACTTTCTGTTAACATTTGTTACTGTTACTGTATGTGCTTTAACATTAATGAATTTTCTATTTTATTCCATCTATTTTCTGTGCAAGTCGATTAAAGTCAAAGCGGGGAGGGAATGTTTATTTACAGTTTTTGTAGTATGTTTTTTTCTACTTATGGGGTTTGATTTTTGAGACGAGGAATTTTGAGAAATAGTTTCTCTATCTCTATGAGGTAGTGGTTAGGTTTGCGTATATTTTACACTTTTTAGATTTCATTCATGAGATTTCACTATGTTGTTATTATAGTATGACTTTTCATTTTTTTCTACGGTCTTGCCAAGTTGAGGGTGTAGTCACACTCAATTGATTTCTTTGAGCTAGAGGGACGGAAAGGGGTTTGTTGTTTGGTAAATTAATTTGAATTGAATATACAAGGTTGTTTTTTTAACATATATATATATATTGGTTGTAATTGGTCACCCTGTCACAAACTAGCCACATGCTTCATGCTTGGCCTAAAAAAGGTTACATACACAAACCGAAGTAAAAATTTATGATCATGTGGGAAAGATAGTAATCAATAGTCATGTGTGGTTACCATCAGTTCGTGGAGTAAGGTGTTGGATTAAGTTTCAGTATAAATGCTATAAAGTTTTGCCCCTTGCTAATCTTTGCTTTGGAAAAATGGTCTCATCTAATATGATTAACGCATACATTGTTCTCAAATTTTGACTTACATTTTCTCGATCAACGAATGACTCACATATTGAGATAAGGTATCTCTTTATTTACTTATCTTTTGATGGGAAAATAAAAAAGAAGAAGGAAGACGTAGATATATAATATTCTATGTTATTTCTTTGATTAGTATTAGTATTTCAAACTACGACTGTTATGTATCAGGTGAAATTAAAAAGGTTTGCTTTAGAAAATCTCACTACAATACATAGTTTTTTTTCTTTTTATATGTATACATATAAAGTAAATGTTAAATATCTTTAGTAAATTTTTGCGTCTGTCATCGAGTAATATTCGTATTGATAAAGAAGAATTATAAGCTATCTAATTAAATAAATTGAGACATACACATTGTTTGGCAATTTCAAAGATAAAAGGTGGTGAATTTATTATAACTTGGTCAACATGTTTATACTACACATCATATGATTAATCAATAATCACCATATGGATAGGAGATCTTCAATTTTTAGATTAATTAATGAATAATTCAGATCTTACAACTCAATTTAATTGACATATTATTTGTCTCCCAATAATTGTTGTAATTAATTCTTAGATAATTTATTTATTTTGATTCGTTTAGATGTGGTTTTAGTTAATAGTTGGCAATGTGTATGACAAGTGGCCACCCTAATGCTAATTAAGGTATATTTAGATGATAATAATTCTATCCGATCATGAATTCGATCAGACTCCATAATTTAGATTTTGATTATATATGTATTGAAAAATCTTTTGTATGGACATACTCTTTTGTTAGTGCTTCTTATGCACCAAATATAAATTTCTAGCTCAAATTCTTTTAAGTTTCAGTCTTGAATTTGTTTCTATCAACAAGTCATATCGATTGCTATTATTATTCGAGGGAATATTTAGACTATTTCAGATAGTTAACCCTTCTCTCGACTATTAATAGTTTAATTATAAATGTCCTTTGAAACGATGATCTTGAATATTTTACCAAAAACTTCAATGTGATAAGTTTTGAATTTTAATTTTGAAGATTTGATCACATCTTAAACAAGACTTAGAAGTTCATCAAGACATGCCAATTGGTGCAATTTCTTAATTAATGATCACCATATAAATAGTTAATATATTATATTTGTCATATATTACCAGGAGGGTCAAAAACAATTTTGGACTAAGGGTGTATTTGATACGGAGGAAAATATTTTAAATTCTTTTAATATTAATAACTTTTAAAAAAATTATGAGAAAAAAGTTATTTAAAGAAAAGGAAAAAGATTATAATGTTTGTTGTATTTTCCCCACCACCTCACATCTTAATCCTTTCCAACTTTTCCCTCTCATATAACTCCCTTTGTTTAAAAAAAAACAAAACGAATATATATTTCTGGAAACAGTTGTTTTATGTTTTTAAACATAGGAGTTAGGGTGCATATATTCGATTTCTCCTTACTACGCAATGAGCGAGAGCCTTTTGAAGCACTTGAGTATGTTGATG
>JAOTQJ010000072.1:717631-732932 GCA_025642045.1 Solanum sejunctum | reverse complement strand
CCAAATTCACTTGATACTCTAATCATGCACTGTAAATATACTTAAGTTCAAATTACACGACATCCACAACAATATTTTCTAATTGGATAATTATTCTTAATTTAAAGAAAAACAGGGTCTAACAGAAGTCTTTGAATCTTTCCAACATGGCTCTTACAGGCAGGATCCACCATGACTTTGGAAATCTCGTATTTCTTAGTTCTCTCGACTTGGGAGGCAACAATTTCTATGAAAAATTGCTTCATGAAATGGCACGCTTGTATCCGCTTAAGTTTATTGATTTAAGTTTCAACAACTTTGAAGGAAAATTCCTTCTTGGTTTGGATTCTTACACTAACTACAAGTTCTAAATCTTAGGAATAATAATTTCACAGGTTCCATTCCTATATCACTCTCAAATACCTCAAGGTTAGAGACTTTAAACATGTCTGGCAATGTACTTCAAAGAAGCATCTCGGAAGAGATTGGCAATCTTCAAAACCTGAACTTGTTGTTCATAAATCATAATCAGCTTACGGGTTCTATACCATGCATAATATTTAATATTTCTAGACTCGAACACATTGCATTCACAAACAATAGCTTATTAGGAAATCTTCCCAATAATTTATGAAACAAGATTAATGGTCATATGCCTAGAAGCTTTTCAAATTGTTCACAACTTCAAATATTGGGTTTATCAGACAATGAGTTTGATGGACCAATACATTGTGAAATTGGAAGACTAACTAGTCTACAGGCCTTGGCTCTCGAAAATAACCATTTCACAGGTATAGGTTTACGTTACCTGGGAACGCACGTTGCATGTGTGTTTTATGTTAAAAAATTTAGATTCGTTAAAATAATTAAGATTCTACCAAAACATGTCTGTAATGAGTAATAAAATACAATAATTATAACTAAATGGTCAAAAGTTTAACATAAAACACCAAATGAGGGAGAGTATTTTACTGTCTAAGTAATTCCCTTTAAGCAACCAATTATAGTCCATAAACTTGAACTTTTAAATAGTAGTAAACTTCCAATAAAATCATATATGGCTCATTGAGCCCAAATAAAAATGTTGACTTACGATAATCATAATTTCATAAAACAAATTAAAGAATCTAATGGAGAGAAATACAAAAGAAATGAACAAAGGAAAAAAAATATAACATACGCATCCTTCTTAAGTCTTTAATCATAATAATATAGGTGGAAAAGGAAATACATAAGTAGTACATAATTTTTTGAGTACTTGTCTTCAAAAGTTTTCTTTATCAAGTAAAACTAAAATATGAATTTAATAGAACAGTAATTATATAATTAGCTTTAGGTTTTTTCTGAATGGGCTAACCGATAACCCGATAATAAATTAAATAATTATATTTGTACTATTTGATATATAAAGTCCTTAATAGTTTCATACATTTTATTTTTACTGTCTCAAATTCTTATTTATTCTATAATATAATGTGATAGTGTCTGATTTTGACCAAAATGCAATTTGTCTACTCATTTGTATGATTTATTTGATTTGTCACCTTGTTTCTAACTAATTTTCAATAAAGAATTTTTTAGTCAAATCTTAACGCTTAAATCAATAATTGATCGATAACGATCAATAACCAGAAGCGCCCATAAATTGTAAAATCCTAAGTTAGAGATTGACTTAATGATTTTAGCGTATAAATATATGTTATACAATTTTTATACAGGGATAATTCCACAAGAAATTGGAAATATTGTTAATTTGGTAGATTTAGGCATGGAGAGAAACCATGTTAGCGGCTCTATCCCAGTCTCCATGTTCAATATCTCCTCATTGCAACTTCCTTTTCTAGGAAGGAACAATCTCAGTAGATCCTTACTACAAGAGATTGGCAACTTAACCAAGATGCAATATTTATATCTTGATGAAAATATGTTTACTGGTATGTATTCAAAGTGACATCAAAAAGCACAACTTATACCAACTAGTTAAACTCACTCTTTCTTCTTGCATTGCTAGGTGAAATACCCAAAGAGATAAGAAATCTCATTGAGTTGGAGCAACTTGATCTTGGGTTTAATATTTTTAGTGGTTCACTTGATATGAAGATCTTCAACATATCATGACTGAGAATAATTGGTCTTTCATCAACTAATCTATCGGGAATCCTCCCACCAACCATAGCTTCTATCTTACCCAACGTTGAAGAGCTTTTTCTGAGTATCTTAACCAATCTTGTAGGGACAATTCCTCATTCTATCTCCAATTGTTCAAAACTTACTCTGCTTGACCTTTCAGATAACAAACTCAGTGGGTTGATACCCAATTATCTTGGAGATTTGACTCATCTACAATTCCTAAACTTGTGGAGAAACAATTTAACCAGTGACTCCTCATTAAGCTTCCTGACTTCCTTAACCAATTGCAGAAATTTGACATCTATTTCTCTATCTCTCAACCCTCTAAATGCCATGCTTCCTGTCTCCATAGGGAACTTCTCCAAATCTCTTACTAAATTTTCCGTTAGCAGTTGCAAAATAAAAAGGCGAATTCCAAATGAAATTGGGAACTTAAGCAGCTTATTATTCCTTGCTCTTTCTGGAAAAAACTTGACTGGATCGATTCCCACATCAATTGGAAACATGAGAAAGCTTCAGCGCTTGTCCTTGAGTGACAACAAACTTACAGGAGTTATTGGAGATCATATATGTAAATGCCAGAATTTGGGTGAAATCAACTTGGGATGAAATCAACTTTCAGGATTTCTTCCTAATTGTTAAGGGAATGTCACTTCCCTTAGGGAGATATACCTTGGTTCCAATAACTTGAATTTCAATATACCAACAAGCTTAGGAAATTTTAAAGATCTAATGAAGCTTGACTTGTCCTCAAACAACATGGTTGGCTCTCTACCTCAAGAAATCGGAAAGCTATCAGTTGCAATATATATAGATTTGTCAATGAATCAATTCACAAATGGAATTCATACAGAAATTGGAGGATTGCAGAATCTGGATCACCTTTCTTTGAGAGACAACAAGTTGCAAGGATCTATGCTTGACACGATGAATAACATGGTAGGCTTAGAATATCTAGAAATTTCTCATAATAATATATCAGGAACCATTCCTATGTCTTTGGATAAACTTCAATACCTAAAGTATTTCAATGTTTCTAACATTAAGTTGTATGGTGAAATACCCTTGGGAAGTCCTTTCAAGACCCTTTCAAGTCAGTTTTTCATTGACAATGAAGCATTGTTTGGTTCTTCAAGATTTAGTCTCCCACCATGCCCCACATCATCGAAGCACAGATCAAATAAGAAAAAAGTGCTTGTTCTATTTCTTATGCTAGCAATGGCACTCGTATTTGTTTCTATAACCTTTGTGTTCCTATGGATAAGATATAGAAGAATTAAAAGTGCACCTCAACAAGTTGATTCATTGCCTACCATAGCAAGAGAAAGAGTTTCATACTATGAACTGCTCCAAGGAACTGATTCTCTCAGTTAGGGTAATCTGATCTGTTTTGGAAGTTTTGGCTCTGTTTACATAGGCATTCTAAGAAATGGAACTCATATTGTAGTTAAAGTGTTTAGTCTGCAACCAGAAGAAGCATTTAAGAGTTTTGATACAGAATGTGAAGTTTTGGGTAGCCTTCACCATAGAAATCTCATAAAAGTCATCACTAGTTGTTCCAACCTTGATTTCAAGGCTTTAGTGCTTGAGTTTATGCCAAATGGAAGTCTTGAGAAGTATTTGTTCTCATAGAACTACTTCTTCGAAATCAGGTAGAGACTAAGCATTATGCTATATGTGGTATATGCATTGGAATATCTACATCATGGTTGTTCGTTACCCGTGATTCATTGTGATCTGAAGCTCAGTAATGTCTTGCTAGTTGAGGATATGGATGCCCACTTAAGCTACTTTGGTATTTCAAAACTGTTTGGTGAAGATGAGCATGATTTGTACACCAAAACCTTAGCAACATTGGGCTATATCACTCTTGGTACACCTTTTTATTTTTGCTAATTTGTACATAGATTTTTCCTTTTCTTCTTTCCCCCCACCAAAACATCTATTACATCTTTAAATTTTTTGTTTGACTGTAAAGTATGACTGGATGGATTGGTGTCAATAAAGTGTGATGTCTATAGTTACGGGATCATGTTGTTGGAAACGTTTACCAGGAGAAAGCCTAATGAGTTTGAGGGAGATGTTAGCCTAAAGCAGTGGGTGAGTTATTCACTCCCAGAGGCAGTAATGGATGTTGTGGATGTCAACTTGATAACACCAAGCAATTGCTTACAGACAAAGCTAGACGTTGTGGCATCAATCATGAAAGTAGCACTAAATTGTTGTGCTAAATCTCCAACAAGAAGGACAAAACATGAAAGATGTTGTAGGGATGTTGCAGAAGATCAAGCTTCAACTTCTTGCATGCTGAACATGTTCCCAAAATCTCTTATTCCGAATCACTTTATGTAAAGATTGCTTGTTTTGTTTTAGTACATGATTTGTGCATGATTTTGTTTTCAGAAATGATAGTTGGTTGCAAGATATCTCACTGTTTCCTCTCAATATTAGTGTTGCTAAAACCAAATTGATCCTCTTGAAATTTTTGAAGCAAAATGATCTTTTTGTAAATTGTTAGAGGAATTACCCTGCATTCATGCAGGATATGAAGAAGGGTCTCATCCAAGGATTGTAAATTATAATGTAGGCAGACTACCCGATGTAAACATCAATGACGAAATCCACAACTAGAAAGCATGACCTATAGGTCCATAGCCCCCTCAATTTCCTTCCCAAGTGAAAATTTACCCCTACAACTTTTTTGTCCATATCGTTTTTCTCTAAGATTTGATTTCTTGATTTTCCACTTATTATTGCTCATTTTCCTGCCATTTCTAAACTATATCTTTTAATGAAGGCTTTAAGTCTTGATCACAAAACTTCCTGTATTCTGTAGTGTCTCTTGATTTTTTTGTCACTTCTACAACATGGAAAGCTGGAGTTATCTCAAATATCTCTGCATCAATAGCTAATTGCCCTTTTCTCCCTTCTTTACTTCTTTGCATTTTCACCGTCCCATCTTTCTTCTTAATGTGTTGAAGATATAATGAAGCAAATAAAGTTTGATTGTTTTATAATACTAAACATTTAGCTAAGATGATCATACACGCAAAACCACATGAGCTAAAGGCGGTTAGATTAAACTTTTAGTTGAAATGAACTTGAGGGTAAAGTCACATATAGGATCAAGGTTGTTCAGTCGAATATCGTTCACCAAAATTATACCGTCTGTCTGTTGAAGAATAATCAAGTAATAAAGTGCATTCAACCCAATAGTTTAACCTTTAAAATGAAGATCATACATACCTTGAAACTCCCCATCAGTGCTACTTCCTCTACTCTCGCCACTACAGTGGATGGGCAATTTTGTGTTGTGAATCTAGCATCCAATCTACGACTCTTATCTTTCTCAAACAAGCTAGAGAGATCAAAACTAGGATAAAGAGAAATGAATCAAAATTGGTGGTTTATCAATTTCTGCTGTGCTAATTCAGGGCATTTAAATACCCCTATGCTAATGTTCTTATACATTTCTATTAAATTTGTGTCTTGAAATGGAAACACCCCACATGACTAAATATCCTCAAGAAGGACAAACATGAAAGATGTTGTAGTGATTTTACAAAAGATCAAAATTCAACTTTGTGCACGTTACGCATGGTGTGTTGAAACTATATTGAACTTTGTGCATGTTGGTTATGTATGTTGGAACTACCTCAAGATTAAAATGACATAAAATATACGTTTCTGTGTATAATAAGTTAAGCGCTATCCTTCCCCTCCACCTCATTAATTTCTATAGGGAAGAATCCGAGCAATAAATAATTCAAAGATGAGTATTTATTCTTATGTTTTCTCAAAGTAGTAGTACTAAGACAGATTCAATCGAGAAAGGAAACTAAAAAACTTTGCTTTCCAAACCTCAGTTAACTTAAATAAAAAAAAGTAACTGTGATGCAACAAGAGTATCCTTCATTTTCAACCAACAATCAGAATCATCCATACGCTTTAGAATTCACACATATTGAACACCTGAGACTTAGTAGAAAACAATTTTTCCAGTACTCTATCACAGAGCTAATGTCATCCATTTCAATTTCTACATAAGCAGATTTACCTTGTATTGAAGGGGTTACATATTCCAGTTCAAACTCTTCTTCTCTGCTACATTTATCATCCCCCGGGATTTCCTATATTGTCCTCCCATATTTGTTGTGCCTCAATTTATTGATTTGGATTTGATGGTTCTACTTCCTTCATTGACTCCCTTATTAGAAGGATCTGGAAATCAGATGCAATGAGCGGCCTCAATTAGCGGGACCTGTCTCACTTGCAGGAGAACATCTCTGAAACTGTCACTCAGATTTGTGAAAGAAAGGAGCACATGATCAAGAATCAAATAGAAACCTGTAGAAAGAAGGTGAAGAACTTAGGAGAGCACCTCATACAACTCTGTTGTGTGATTTGCAAATGGAGTACACAACCTTTATGCTTTTAACAACTTTGCTGTGTGATTTGATTTTCATGATCTACGTCTGTCCTGAAGACATCAATTCATAGCAATGGCATTAAAACTTAGTGTTGAGTCACTTGTTCAAAGAAACTTCCCAAATCATATCTTACTACTCAAAAAAGCTGAATATTATGAGCTGCAAAAACTACTTTACCAATTGGGTTCTACACTCCGAGTGTAGATTTGGTTCCTTTTCTAATTTTCTAAAGCACTTTATTGTTCAAGGAGTTTCAACTCCCTATATATATGAGTGACTAATGCAAGGAGGATGAATTATGATGCCTTGAATGTATGTTTCATTAATCAATTTACCAGAAAGAAAAAAGAAAGCAATGCTAAACACGAAGTAAGATCACCCTGGCAATGCTAGTGTTAACCAAATTTTACCTACAAGTAGTAAATTTAAGCACCTGAGTATTGTTGAGTTAAAAAAGGTGTTAATAGAAATGAATAATTATAGCTTTTCTAAAAAGTTTGCAACCTTTCCAATAAGGCACAATAAATACCTTTGGTTCTCTATATATAGAAAATTTTTCTATCATTTCGAAATAAGTTTTTTCTGACTTCTTCTTCTACACAAATAAATTCTAGTGTGCTTTATTGCTATTGAGTGATTCGCTGACACTATGATTTTAGGTATCGTTCTATCCTGGCAGAATATATTCCATTAACTTAGGGTACTTGAGGGTAATAATTTCCTTAAGGATACACTGTGTATTCAGTGGACTCGATTTTCTTCTTGTCAATTTTGTTTATTGATTTTCTTTACCGATTTTTTTCATTACTAGTTTTAATTTTTGGTTTTGAAAACTTGTTAGAATCTTTGTGATTATTGTTTTTCACAAATTTTTGTTCTACAACAGTTTTCTTATGCAAATCCTTTTTCCTACAAAAATTTTGTTTACTGCAAAAGTTTTTTGTTAAAAAGAAATGTTTTGAGTATTTTAGTAGTACATGTTGAACAATAATCTTACGGAAACTAGTATTTAAATTATTTATTCTGCGAAGTTGGAGAAGACATCACAACCAATAAACTTAATGTTCATGTATGATTTTTGTTTTCCGTGAACTAATGATTTTCATTTGCATTAGGGTAAATAATAAGAAGTTTCTCATGATTAATTTTCCAAGAAAACGTATGCACGAGAATTGTGTTTAAGCCAGAGGGAAAAAAAAAAAGAAACAACCCACTAAATTAATAAGGTGTGTTGATTGGTAAAAAAATATTGATAATTATGCTTCGTCCATTTTCTTTGAACCACTCATGTGCTTCGGAAATGCATTGTATCGTATTTCTTGCATATCACAAAAACCATGCACGATTTTGAAAATCCAACTTCATATTCTTGTCCAGGAGGCAAAATTGTGTTGGAAAATGGTATCCCTCAAATTTTAGAAGACCCTTGGTGAAAAATAATTTTCACTACGAGACACATTCTAGTGCCCCTCCGCGCCCAGGACGCAAGGCGCCAGGGGCACAGACTAGTACATTTTCTTCCCTATTTTTTTTCATCCAGGGGAATTTGATTAATAATCCAATACCCATTTGAATGTGAAACCTTCATCTTTTGGTCATTTTTCAACTCATGGACGTTCTTAAACCTTCTCAAATCACCACCCAATCCTCCATTCAATTCCAAGAATCTCAAGAGCACACTTTAGATTTCAAGGAACCAACTCAAACTTCAAGTCTCCTCCAAGTTTGATCCAAGAAATTTCAAGTTTTAGATATGTGGGTCTTCATCCATGGAGCCCAACTTTCTCTTTTGATGAAAATTTCATGATTTTAAGTTATATTCTTTACGGTTATCTCTTATTATGCATTATGAAATGCATGAATATCCATTTTAAGCTTATTCTATGAGTTGATTTATGTCTATTGAGATTATTCATGATAGGAGTTATGTGAACTATGAAATACTATGAACTTTTGAGAAGGATTTCACGATACTCAAATTAAGGATTTTACTACAATGTTGGTGGGTTGATTTGAATGACTTTAAATTGGATGATTTTACTCTCTTATAGTTATTACTCTATAAATTGCATGGTTTGTGCATGTTTTCAAATACCCACCATGTTGATTAAACTACATGACAAGGATTTTCAAGTTAAAGATGAATTATTGCATCATTTACAATTCAAGTGAATTCAGGATAATTATGGGCTCTCAAGCATGTATTAAACTCATGAAAGATTTCTATGATTTACAAGTGACAAGATGAGCCTTATTCTTTAATTCTACCCTCGTGTGAGCAAATTATGTCTCTTTGAGGATTCAAGCATGATTACTATTTTACCCTCATGTTCAAGTTAAGCTCACTAGTAGGGGTTAAGCATGATACAAATTTCTACCCTCATGTGAAATGCAATGCCTACTAGAAGGGGTCAAGTTCATGTATTGTTTTCTACCCTACAGTATAAGGTATATGCTCATATAGGGGTCAAGTATGTTAATGATCTATTCATGCCATGTTATCATGTCTTTTAAAAGTTATTCATATTATGATTAAACTTATGATTATTTCAAGTATTCCGTGGGATTAGACTTAGCACCGACTAAGGCTTAAGGTGGGGGCTTGACTCAAGGGGTCCTTATATAAAGGCTCAGCCTCTAAACTATGTGCAACCACAAGATTATGTTTTTTCCTAAAAGAACTTACTAGTGGATCCATCTAGGTCAAGTTACCCACAAAGTGGTGTCAAGTATGGTTTATCTTGGCAAGTGACCACACCTTCTCCGGTGGGGTGGCATGCAACAAGATTCCAAGTAGTAGCTCGCTAGTCTTATATATCGGTTCAGGTCTCCTCCCACATATGTATGTTATATTATGCAAGTTGAATGTTGACATGCATGTTTTATTACAAGCATTGATAATACAAGTCATATTGTGATTATATCCCTTGTTTATGATTATGCGTCTTGATTAGTATGGCTTATGTTTTTTTATGCATTTCACCCCAAATACTTAGTACATTTTAAGTACTAATGCAACTCTATGCCTACATGATGTCACCATATAGGGATCGAAGATCCTATTGATCATCCTCCTCCACGTGGCTAGTTCGGTCCATCTATAGAAAGCTTTGGTGAGTCTGCATGTCCGAGGATATTATATATTTTCCTTTCATGCTATATATGTTGATACTTGTACTAATTTTTGGACACTTATTACTTGAGGGTGAGCCCAAGAAGTGTCTTGACTCCCGCTATATTTCACGTAGAGGTGTTGTTGGATAATATGGCATTATATGTTTGGAGTATGACTCTTATTACATTTGTGTTAGTATGAAAAACAACACTTAGTGTAGCTTCCCTTTTTATGAAGGTCACTTGTTGTTGTTTACTTTGTTTCTGCGATCAAGGATATGTGAATGATATGCTAAGAGGCTTATTTGGGGTTCCTTCGGGTTCCCCATTCTCCTTGTTATGCCTAAGCCCTAGGTTTGGGTCATGACAAGCTTGGTGTCAAAGCACTAGGTTGTTATTGGTCCTAGAAAATTCAACACACCATATTGATTAGAGTCTTATTCATCATTGTGAAGTGTGCCACAATGATGAATAAGGGACTATGAGGCATTTTTAGAAAATATTTCACTTCTTCATGATCTATGTCGTGCTCTAGATGTAAAGATAAGGCTTCCTCCCCTAAAAAACATTCTTTTTCTCTTTTAGATCACACCGCTACCAAGAGGAAGACCAAGGAGGGCATGTACACCGGAGGAGCAACCGGCTCATCCTGCTCCTCAAGATGGAGGGGCTACCTAAGCAGAGTTCCACAATGAATTCACTATATTGGCCTATACTTTGACCAATAATTGAACTAAGGGGTCTAATCTCCTCATGCTTCTACTCCGGCATCAAGAGTGAGGGACTTCACAAGGATGAACCCTCTAGAGTTTCATGGGTCCTAAGTGGAGGAAGATCCCTAAGAGTTTATTGATAAGGTTTATAAGGTACTTGCTATCATAGGGGTGAATTCGAATGAGAAGACGAAACTAGCAACCTACAAACTCAAGGGGTATGGCCCGAAATTTGGTTTTTTCAATTAAATTTGGAGAGAGAAAACAATGATGCCATCCCTTAGGAGCAATTCAAGGCTGCCTTCCTCAACCGGTTCTTCCCCATTGAGTTGAGAGAGGCAAACATGATGGACTTCATCAATCTCAAGAAAAGCTCTATGAGTGTGAGGGAGTATGCCCTCAAATTCAACAAGCTCTTAAAGTATGCTCCTCAATTTGTTGTTGATTCGAGGGTAAGAATGAACAAGTTTGTGTTGGGGTATCCGATTTGGTGAATGAAGAGTGCCGCACTACTATGCTTATGTGTGATATGGATTTGACCTGTCTCATGACATATGACGAACAACTTGAGGGGGAGAAGCTTAGGAAGAGGATAAATGGAGAGTCCAAAAGGGCTCGGTTTGATGGTACTTTCCAAGGTGCTAAGGGTGGCCATTTTCAACAAGGTCACAAATTCCAAAGCCAAGGGTCCTTTAATTCTCAAAACAAGAGGTTTGCTAATGATGGGGTGCCTAACCCAAGGTTTCAAGGTGGCAATATTGGGATGACTAATCCTAAGTGCCAAAAGTGTGGGAGAAATCATGGTGGTTCATGCTTGAGGGACTCTAATGCTTGCTATAGTTGTGGTAAAGTGGGTCACAAGATTGTTGATTGCCTCTCTGCTCAAAATAAGGGTAGAGATGGTCGTCCTCAAGGCCAAGGTATTAATGTAGGTCAAAGGGCAAGGGGAGGCGAACAAGGGGGTGCTCCAAGGAAGGCAAGGAGTGGATGAGGTGCCCAATATTATGACTGATATGTTAAAGGTTCTTGATTATGATGTGTATGCACTGATAGATCGGGATGCCACTCTTTATTTCATTACTCTTTTTGTTGCCAATAAGCTTCATGTGTGTCCTTAATTGTTGTGTGAACCTTATGAAGTTTCTACTCCCATTTTGAGTCTATTATTTCTAAGAGAGTCTATAGGGATTGTCCCCTGTCCATATTGCATAAAGTCTTGCCTTGTGATTTTGTTGAACTTGACATGGTGTATTTTGACATTATTCTTGGGAGGGATTGGTTACATGTATATCATACTTTCATTGATTGTAGAACCCGTAAGGCTAGATTCCAATTCCTAATGGGCCTATCCTTGAGTGGGAAAGTCTTAATGTGGTGGTTAAGGATAGGTTTATTTCTTGTCTTATAGCCCGAAAATTGATTTCTAAGGGTTGCATTTACCATCTTGTAAGGGTTAGGGATGTTGAGTCTAAAGTCCTCCCTATTGAGTCGATTTCGATGGTTAATAAGTTCCTTGATGTCTTTCCCAATGAGCTTCCCAGTGTTTCTCCCAAAAGGGAAATAGACTTTGGTATAGACCTCCTCACCGATGCACAATCTATTTTTATTCTTCCATACCATATGGTCCCGACTGAGTTGAAGGAGTTGAAGGACAAATTGACGGATTTATTGGAGAAAGGTTTCACAAGGCAGCATGGTGCACGGGTGTTATTTGTAAGAAAGAAGGATGGTTCCCTTAGGATGTGCATTGACTACCCACAAGCTAATAGAGTCACCTTAAAGAACAAGTATTCTCTACAAAGGATAGATGACCTATTTGGTCAACTACAAGGGGTAGTTACTTTTCTAAGATATGATCTTCGGTGCGGATACCACCAAGTGAGGGTAAGATAGTGCAATATTCCCAAGAAGGCTTTTCAGACTAGGTATGGGCATTTTGAATTTGTGGTAATGTTTTTTGGATTGACTAAAGCACTGACAATATTTATGGATCACATGAATAGGGCCATTAAACCTTACCTTGATGTGTTTATGGTGGCGTTCATAGATGATATATTGATTCATTCCTGGAGTGAAGAAAAGCATGTGAATCATTTAAAGGTGGGGTTGCAAATTTTGAGGGATGAGAGGTTATCTTCTAAATATGATAAGTGGAATTAAAGTGGACCATAAGAAGTTGGAGGTATTAAGGAATTAGCCTAGGCCCTTGACTCCAACGGATATTAAGAGTTTTTTGGATTTAGCAGGGTACTACTAGAGGTTTGTGAATGGTTCTATTCACTTGCATCCCCTTTGACAAAATTGATCCAAAAGAATACAAAATTTGTTTGGACCGATGAATGTGAAAAGAACTTTAAAACTTTGAAGGACAAGCTTATCTCCGCTCCTATTTTGGCTCTACTAGAAGGGCTAGAATGGTTTCTGGTTTATTATGATGTTTCAAGGATTGGCTTGGGGTACGTTTTTATGCATAATTGCAGTTTATGCATATGCCTCTAGGAAACTAAAGGTGTATGAGTGAAATTATCCCACCTATGTTTTGAATTAGCGGCCGTGGTGTTTGCTTTAAAAATATGGCGTCATTATTTGTATGGGATATAAGTATATGTATTTATTGACCACAAGAGTCTCTGATATGTATTCACACAAAAAAGATCTTGACGCAAGACAATGGTTAGAACTCCTTGAAAATTCTGACATAAATTAGAGCTCATATTGATGATGGTAACAAGGAGGTGGCTACAAAAGTTCACCAATTAGCAAGGTTGGGGGTTAGGTTAAATAAAGTCGAAAATGGTGGTGTAGTGGTATTTGATGGTTTCAAATCTTCTTTGATTGAAGAGGTCAAGTCCGAACAAGACCTTGATCCCGCCTTGCTAAAATTGAAAACTTTTGTGAAGGATGGTAAAGTGGATGTTTTCGCCCAAGAGGGAGATGGTGTCCTTATATACCAAGGTAGACTATGTATGCCTAATGTTGATGATGTGCTAGAGTTGATTTTGAAAAAGGCATATAACTCATCCTACTCTATTCACCCCAATTTCACAAAAATATATAGAAACTTGAGGGAGGTTTATTGGTGGGGTGGTATGAAGAGGGATATTGCCAAGTTTGTAGTTGGTTATCACAATTGCCAACAAATGAAAGCCAAACATAAAAGGCCGAGTGGCCTAGCCCAAGACATAGAAATTCCTACTTGGAAGTGGGAAGAGATCAACATGCATTTTGTGGTTGGTTTGCCAAAGACTAGGAAACACTTTGATTCTATTTGAGTTATTGTTGATAGAATAACTACTGCTCACTTTCTACCTATTAAAACAACCTATGGTGCCGAGGATTATGCTAAATTATATTTTCATGAGTTGGTTAGGTTTCATAGGGTACCCTTGTCTATTTTTTCAAATGGTGGTTCTCAATTCATTTCTCATTTTTGGGTATCCTTCCAAAAGTGTCTTTGTACTAAGGTTAAGCTTAACATGACTTTTCATCATCAAATGGATGGACAAGATGAAAGGACTATTCAAACTCTTGAGGATATGCTTAGGGCTTGTGTTTTGGCATTTAAGGGTAGTTGGGATGAACATTTTCCAATTGTTGATTTTGATTACAACAATAGCTACCACTCTAGTATTGGCATGGCTCCCTTTGAGGCTTTATATGGTAGACATTGTAGATCCCCAGTTGGGTTGTTTGATGTGGGGGAGATGGCCTTGTTAGGCCTGGATTTAGTTATGAAGGCTTTGAAGAAGGTGAGGTTCATAATGGAAAGATTAAAAATGGCTCAAAGTAGGAAACCATCTTATTTCGATGTGAGAAGAAGAGACCTTGAGTTTAATGTTGATGATTGGGTTTATTTAAAGGTCTCACCAATGAAGTATATGGTCTGGTTTAGCAAGATAGGGAAACTGAGCCCAAAATTTTGTCATGCCCCAAAGTACCATAGGGCGGACCGGCACTCGTTGCCGATAAGGCTCAAGAGAACCAACCTGTAACTATATGCGTTCCGTACATATTATAAGGGATTTCTATGTTTGACATGCCTTTAAGCAGATAAACAGTGATAACAAGCCAAAAGGAAATGCATATGACTAGGCCATTGGGCCGATGCTATCTAAAGTGTGAGACATGAATTTATTGTGCTTTACATAGTCTACAAAACCTCTAAATAAAGAAAAATATCTAACAAGGGTCGAGATAGGCCCCCCCTCAACAAACTGTGCAATAAAAACTCCGAAGCAACCAGGAGCTTGATAACAGCAGCTGAATATCCTTTACTCCTACTAGGGTGATCTACTAACACCTGTACCTGCATCATGAAATGCAGGTCCCCCATAAGAGACGTCAGTACAAGATAATGTACTGAGTATATAATGCAGGATATACTATATATAAAGTAACAACTCAAATGAAACCACATCTCTGTGGAAGATCAGGGACCACCCTTAGTTATACTGTGGAATCATTTACTTTACGTCCTTTATATCACTTTACCTTTACCGTAAAATCTGTACTGTAAAATCTGTGAACAGCTGTAATCATATAACCAACTGATTAGTGGTAACTATATCGAGATCATCCCTATGATAGGTTCATAATTAAACCCCCTCGGGCTCTACCCATCAAACTGTATTGGGATCATTCCTATGCTAGATTCATAATTGAACACCCTCGGGCTTCAACCATCAAACTATATACTGTATCTTTCAATTATCTTTGAGATGATTCTTTTGGTAGCCATAATATTGGAGTTGTAAGATTGTATGTGTAACATGTGACATGTGGATAATCACACAGGACAACATGACTATGAAAAGAGTATGTTACTTAAATAATAAAATGCATATGAATTGGAATAACATGTGAACTTTATTTTGTAGCAGGAACTCATGTAACTTGGTGTCAAAGTATCTAGGCAGGTTTGAAGGTACTATATAT
>JAOTQJ010000072.1:704866-717531 GCA_025642045.1 Solanum sejunctum | reverse complement strand
AAGCCCCCCCCCCCCTACCACCACAAGTTTGTTTTTGAAACTCATCTTAAAAAAAAAAATTACCCCACCTCAACCTCAACGACACTATTCTTAGCCACCGCGCCTAACCCCCCCACCCCCCTCCCCCTCATACAAACCACACAAAAAATTAGAGAAATTAAAATTTTGGAAAAGTCATGTTTCTACCACAATCCTACCCCTGGCCATAGAGTTGTAAGTATGGGTCCCAATCCATTCGGACTAGCTTATACTTAAAAATATCGTGTAAAATAGGTTAAGACTATTGAAATTCTTCTTCAAGTTCTTATCAACAGTTCTGTAACAGTTTCAGAGAAAAATTGATCGAATATCATAAAAAATTCACGGGCTAACACACATCAAAAAATAAAAAAAAAATATTTAATTCCTATTGTGTGACTTCAAAATGCTAAAAATATTGCATAGATTAGGCTAAGATATTGGGATTCCTTTCACAGAAAAATTAACTGAAAATCATATCACAAAAAAAATTTTATGGGCTAACACACATAAAAAATGAAGAAAATCTTCTAAATCCTATATTGGGTGGCCCCTAATACCAAAAAAATGTTGCACAGATAAAGGCCAAGGGCATTGGAATTCCAGGTCATTGTAGATTGTTATGTAGGGATTTCGTGAAAAATTTGATTGGAAGTGATATCACCAAAAATTTCATGGTTAACACACGAAAAATAAAAAATTACCCTATTCCTAATGCAGACCCCAAAATACTATGTAAATTAAGTCAAGGCTATTGGAATTCTTCTCCAGTTCCTCATGCAAGGTCACATAAATATTTTGTAAAAAAATTGACTGAAAGTCATATCACCAGAAAATTTATAGACTAATATACATGAAAAATGGGAAAATTACTTAATTCCTGTTGCATGGCCCCAAAATATTAAAAACTATGGCGAAAATTAGGTTGAGATTACCATTAGAATTCTTCTCCATGTCATTACGGATATTTTTGTAAATATTTAGTTAAAAAATTGATCAAAATTCATGCCACCAAAATATTCATAAGCTAACACACATGAAAAATAGGAAAAGATATATCCTAATTAGTGTTGTGTGGCCCCTAAATGCTAAAAAGTGCCGCACAAATTAGGTTGAGACAATTAGAATTCTTTTCTATGTTCTTATGAACGGATTTGAAAAGATTTCGCAAAAAATTTACCGAATACCATACCATCGAAAAATTCATGGTCTAGCACAAGAAACAAAAAAGATTGTCTAATTCATGTTATGTGGCTCCTAAATGCTAAAAAAATTTGTGTGGATCAAGTCAAGGCTATTGAAATTATTCTTAGGTCATTACGCATGATTCTATAAAAGTTTCTTGAAAAATTAATTGGATGTCATATCACCAAAAGATTCATAACACATACGAAAAATGAAAATTTCTGCTGCGCAACCCCCAAATGCTAAAAAATGTTGCAGAAATCATTCCAAGGCTATTGGAAATCTTCTTCCAATCATAAGGGGTAGCTGAATAAAAATTTTGCAAAAAAACTAATAGAAACTCACATCACCAAAATATTCGTGGGCTAACATATCGGAAAATGGAGAAAATTGGTATATTTTTGTTGCTTGGCCTGTAAGTGCTTACAAATATTGCACATATCAGGACAAGGTTATTGAAATTTTTTCCAGGTCATTACAAATAATTTTGAAAAGATTTCATAAAAAAAATTACCGAAAGTCATAACAACAAAAAATTCATGAGTTAACACATACAAGAAATAGAAGAAATCATTTAATTTCTATTGTATGACCATAAATGCTAAAAAAAAAATGCCCCATGGATTAGGCCAACAATATTGACTTTCTTTTCTAGTTCATTATAGTCTATTCTATTAATGTTTCATAGAAAATTAATTGAATGTCATACTACTAAAAAATTTATGAACGCACATGAAAAATAGAGAAAATCATCTAATTCCTAATGAGTGTCTCGTAAATGCCAAAAAATACCTTATAGATTAGTTCATAATCATCTTATGTCAATTGGGCATATTAATACAAACTTGATGATTATGGATTTGTCCACGAAGGATTTGACAGATTAATATTGACAGATTCAATTATGAGCCATTTTAGGATATCTTAATTGGTCAAATTCAAAATCAAGTGGCTTCAAAATTTCACATGTTTGATGATAACTCTAGAAAATAAAGATAGTAATTTTCTTTTGCGATTTTACATAAGGTATAAGAAAGTGATTTTGGACTATTGATGTCATAAAATAGGATCAATTGAAAATAAGCATGATTTAGATCATTTTACATGTAATTTTCATATTTGATCTATGTCACACGTATTGCTGATATTAGTGACCATCGATGGATTTAGTTACAGATATATGTTACCAGAACTGATTTGATCCTATATTGGTGTTATCGATGGATCAAATTATTTTGAGATATTTTAATTATGACAACAAAAGTTTGTGCATAATGAAGTTTCATCTATGTACAATTCTTCAGAAACATATTCGGTCGAAGTGGAATGAATTATATTAGTAATTTTTATTTTATGGACTTGCGATTATTACATTAGTACATAGATATGATGTTCTTTAGAGAAGCTCATTTTATGATCTAATAAAGTACTAAACTATTTGGGACAGAAAATAAATATCTATTAATATGGGGATGAATTAAATAAGACGAAACTCATAAACCTTTTCATATGTCTAATGGAGATTTATTGAAAAGGTGTTTTTTAACCTGCAAATGTATTTATAGAATTTTTTTTAACTAAAGAGTGCCTAAACCAGAAGGTACATTGCTTTTCTCATTCTCTCCATCTAAGAAATACAATACAGTAAAAATGAACTTCAAGGTTAAGAAGACCAAGTTCTTCAATAAAGTTATTACAATGGAACAAGGTTAATATTTCTTTATAACTCTTATTGACTCATATCTCTGTCTAACGATTTACTTGTAAGCCTGTACAGACTATCTGAAGTTTTCTAACATAGTAATGTCTTGCTAGATGAGGATACGGTGGCCCATCTAAGCGGCTTTGGTGAAGATGAGCATGATTTATATACTAAAACCTTAGCAACATTGGGCTATATCACACCGGGTGCGTCTTTTTATTTTTGCTAACTTGTATATTGATTTTTCCTCTTCTTTTTCTCCCCATCAAAACATTTATTACATCTTTAAATTTATTGTTTGACTGTAGAATATAGACTTGATGGTTACAAAATGCAATGTCTAATATGTTTACAAGATCATATTGTTGGAAACATTTACTAGGAGAAAGCCTAATGAGCTTGAGGGAGATCTTTTCTTGAAGCAGTGAGTGAGTTATTCACTCCCAGAGGCAGTAATCGATGTTGTAGATGCCAACTTGCAGAAATTCACTGAGGCAAAACATTGAACAGTTTGTGAGCAAGAATTCATATGATCAACTGTTGTTTGAATGGATTGAGTAATAAATAAACAACTAATATTGGTCGACAAGGTTACCTAATATCTATGGTATGCTAAGAACTAGTCCCACTATAAAAACAAATAAAAGTGATTACATTTTCGGATACAAATGTTGAAACAGATGATAAATAGTTACATATTAAGCAAATTGAATAGACCTTGTTCTAACTGAAAGTTATCTACAAGTTCAACACAACTTAGTAATTTTAGTCCAAAATTAATATTTGTATTAAAAACTTAGCTAAATATGTACGAGATTTTACTTCAATGCCGATAATATGTCACTGTATAGATTTTAAAATCGATAAAATTCAAATTCTGACTTAATTATGAACTTTAGAAACTAAGTCAAGATCTAGTGTTATAGTTTTATTGACAATGATACTTGCTTTCCCATGAATTTGTGTAAAACATGTCAACTCCAATCACGTTTCCAAGACCTTGGGCCCTACATAAGTGAGATGATAGGATTAAGGAAGAAAAGTTAATCCTAAAAAGTAATTGAAAGAAATTATCACTATATATAGTCTCAAAACCATAGGTTACTAGCCATACCATTTTCCTATTAATTTATGCCATTATGAAGAAAATATTCACCTCTTTCTATTGTTGCTTCAATGTGTTATGGCTAGTTCACATATGACCCAAACCAACATCACCATCGATAAATTAGCTCTTCTTGCTTTGAAATCTCAAATTATTTCAGACCCCTTTCATTTCTTGAATGCAAGTTGGTCCCCCGCTACTTTTGTTTGTTGTTGGGTAGGAGTCACTTGTGGTTCTCGCCACCAACGGGTAAAGTCGTTGAATCTTTCTAACATGGCTCTTAAAGGCAGGATTCCAAGTGATTTTGGAAATCTCACATTTCTTGTTTCTCTTGACTTGGGAAATAACAATTTGCATGGAAGTTTGCCTCAAGAAATGACAATTGCGTTGGCTTAAATTTCTTGATTTAAGTTTCAACAATTTCAGAGGGAAAATTCCTTCTTGGTTTGGGTTCTTACACCAACTTCAAGTTTTAAACCTTAGGAATAATAGTTTTACAGGTTCCATTCCTCAGTCACTCTTGAATACCTCAAGGTTGGAGACTTAAGAAATATCTGACAATTTACTTTAGGGAAATATCCCGGAAGAGATTGGCAATCTTCAGAATCTGAAAGAGATATCCATACAAGATAAACAGTTTACAGGTTCTATACCATTCACAATTTTCAATATATCTAGAATCGAAGTCCTTGCATTTACTGGCAATAGCTTATCAGGAAATCTTCCGAATGGTTTATGCAATTGTCTCCCAATTCTCAAAGGGCTTTATGTATCCATAAACAAGTTTGATGCTCAGATGCCCACAAGCTTGTCAAATTATTCACAACTTCAAATATTGTCTTTATTCCAAAATGAGTTTAATGGACCAATACATAGTAAAATTGGAAGATTGAGTGACTTGCAGAGCTTGCATATTGGATACAACCATTTCACATGTATGTTTATCGTATGAATGTTGGGATGCTATAGTATCTAGTTAGCTCATATTTCAATTTTTTTTACACATTAAATGCAGGAATGATTCCAGAAGAAATCGAAAATCTTGTTAATTTGGTGGAGTTCGGCGTGGAGGAAAACCAGATCACCGGCTCTATCCCAATCTCCATATTCAATATCTCCTCGTTGCAACTTGTTTCACTATGGAGGAACAATTTCAAGGGATCCTTACCATGGGAGATTGGCAACTTAACCAAGATGGAACTTCTATATCTTGATGAAAATAGTCTTACTGGTACGTATTCAAAGTGATAGCACAAAGTACAACTCATACTGTAGCGAACTACTAACTAAACTCACTAATTAATTAAACTTCTTTCTTGATGTGTTGCTAGGTGAAATACCCAAGGAGATAAGAAATCTCGTTGAGTTGGAGGAACTTACTCTTGGGAGGAATAGTTTTAGTGGTTCACTTGATATGGAGATCTTCAACATATCGCGACTGAGAATAATTGATCTTTCATCAACTAATCTATGAGGAACCCCCCCACCAAACATAGGTTCTATCTTACCCAACATTGAACAGCTATTTCTGGGTGCCTTAACCAATCTTGTAGGGACTATTCCTCATTCTATCTCCAATTGCTCAAAGCTTACACATCTAGAGCTTTCACGAAACAAACTCAGTGGCTTGATTCCCAATTCTCTTGGATATTTGACTCATTTACAAGTGCTAAACTTACGTGAAAACAATTTAACAAGTGATTCATTTTTAGGCTTTCTGACTTCATTAACCAATTGCAGAAATTTGACATTTATTCTCTATCTTTCAACCCTCTACATGTGATGCTTCCTGTCTCTATAGGGAATTTCTCCAAATCTCTTACTAAATTTTCCATCAGCAGTTGCAAAATAAAAAGGCAAATTCCAAATGAAATTGGGAACTTAAGCAGCTTATTATTCCTTGATCTTTATGGAAACAACTTGAGTGGATCAATTCCAATATCAACTCATAATTTGAGACACCTTCATCTCTTTGACTTGAGTGAGAACAAACTTACAGGATTTATTGGAGATCATATACGTAAATTGCAGCATTTGGGTATGATAGACTTGGCTAAAAATCGACTTTCAAGATCTCTTCCTAAGTGTTTAGGGAATGTCACTTCCCATAGGGAGATATATCTCGATTCCAATAAATTGAGTTCCAATATGCCTACAAGCGTAGGAAATCTTAAAGATCTAATGACGCTTGTCCTCAAACAACATGGTTGGCTCTTTACCTCCAGAAATTGGAAATCTAAAGGCTGTGACATAGATGGATCTGTCAATGAATCAATTCTCAAATAGAATTCTTAGAGAAACTGGAGGATTGCAAAATTTGGAGAGACTTTCTTTGAGACACAACAAGTTGCAAGGATCTATACCTGAATCGATGAGAAACATGGTGAGCTTGGAATATCTAGACATTTCTCGTAATAATATTTCCGGAATCATTCCTATGTCTTTGGAGAAACATCAAAACCTGAAGTATTTCAATGTTTCTAACAACAAATTGGATGGTGAAATATCCTCGGGGGTCCTTTCAAGAACCTCTCGAGTCAGTTTTTCATCAACAATGAAGCATTCTGTGGTCCTTCAAGGTTTAGTGTCCCGCCATGCCCCACATCATCGAAGCACACATGAAATAGGAAAAAAATGCTTGTTCTATTTCTTATGCTATGAATTGCACTTGCATTTGCTTCTATCGCCTTTGTGTTCCTATGGATAAGGTATAGAAGAGGTAAGAGTGCTCCTCCACAAGCTAATTCATTGCCTACCATAACAAGAGAAAGAATTTCATACTATGAACTGCTCCAAGCAACAGATTCTCTCAGTGATAGTAATCTGATTGGTTCTGGAAGTTTTGGCTCTGTTTACAAAGGCATTCTCAGAAGTGGAACTCATATTGCAGTTAAAGTGTTTAACCTGCAACTAGAAGCGGCATTCAAGAGTTTTGATACGGAATGTGAAGTTTTGTGCAGCCTTCGTCATAGGAATCTCATAAAAGTCATCACTAGTTGTTCCAACCTTGATTTTAAGGCTTTAGTGCTCGAGTACATGCCTAATGGGAGTGTTGAGAAGTATTTGTATTCACATAACTATTTCCTGGACATCAGGCAGAGACTAAGCATTATGATAGATGTGGCATGTGCGTTGGAATATCTTCACTATGGTTGCTCTTCGCTCGTGATTCATTGTGATCTAAAGCCTAGTAACGTCTTGCTAGATGAGGATATGGTTGCCCACCTAAGCAACTTTGGTATTTCAAAAATGCTTGATGAAGATGAACATGATTTATACACTAAAACCTTAGCAACTTTGGGTTATATTGCACCGGGTACGTCTCTTTGTTTTCCTGATTTTTCCTTTCTTTTTCTTTTCCGCCAGGACATCATGTTGAATCTTTAAACTAATTGTTTGGCTATAGAGTATGGACTGGATGGATTAGTGTCAACAAAATGTGATGTATATAGTTACAAGATCATGTTGCTGGAAACTTTTACTAGGAGAAAGCCTAATGAATTTGAGGGAGATCTTAGCTTGAAGCAATGGATGAATTATTCACTTCCAGAAATCGTAATGGATGTTGTAGATGCCAACTTGATAACACCGAGGGATAATCACTCACAAAAGAAGCTAGATGTTGTGGCATCAATCATGAAAGTTGCGCTAGATTGTTGTGTTGAATCTCCAGCAAGAAGGACAAACATGAAAGATGTTGTAGGGATGTTACAGAAGATCAAGATTCAACTTCCTACATGCTGAGCATGTTCTCGGAATCTCTTGTCCCAGATCCCATATTTGTTGCAATTGTTTGCTAATTGTTGGATTCATGTAAAGATTGTTTTCCTTTTGTTTTAGCACTTCATTTGTGCATGATTGATTCTGTTTTGCAAAGCTGGTTGGTTTCAACTTTCAATAAGTCTCACACTCCCCCCCCCCCCCCCCCGCACTTGCTCAAGTCTTCAGGGGTCGTTAATATAATTGCATTGACGACATGAGTCACATTTATGCCCCACATAACTTGGAAAATTTATCTACTTATCTAAAATGAGTGATTTCTGACAACTAGGAAAGAAAGGCCTCATTTTGGTCTAGTAGAATGAATGTGAAAAGCAAATTCCTCAAAATCCTATGATTCAGATACCTAACAAAATGAATAGATAAGAAAAGATCGGGATAGTGGAGATGACAAATTTCAAGATCCAATGATCCACCTCTTTGTTCATTTGTGAGAGTCAACTCGGAAAGGTCGTATACGAGGGAAATATCCATATCCATATTAGCCTATTAGGCACTATCCTTCCCGCAATCAATAGGGAAGAATCCGAGTATGTTGTCTCAAAGTAGAGTGCACCTATTTAATCGCGATAGGTAAATAACAAACTTTTCTTTCCAAACCTGTGTTAACTTAAATCGACTTACACATGATGTCACACTCTTATACTAGAGAAACTCAGTAGCTCAATTGATTGACTAATTCAACTTTCACCTTGTTGGTAAGAGTTCAATTCCCCACCTTGGAATCCCCTCCCCCTGCTCCCAATGAAAAGACACCAAGAGAAAAAGTAATTGCGACAGAACAAGAGAATCCTCCATTTTAAACCAACAATCAGAATCTATATTCACACAATTTAGAGTTAACAGACATAGAACACCTGAGACTTAGTAGAAAACACAAACAATTCATTGACACAAAATATCAAACAGTTTGTGGGCATTCCTGAATTTGAATCTCGAGAGTGAAGGGTAAGTTCATATTATGGTACTTGTAATCGTGCATGTTGTTTGCAAATATAATCATATATCGTATCATCATATATTACTAAAAATGAGAAAAACTTAATCCCAAAATTGAATTACTATTCAAAACATTTAATTAAATAAATATTAATATTAATATTAATTATATTATATTTTTTCATCAATCTCAGATGGAGCCAAAGATTCACTAATTTTTCGATTTAGAGTATGATGGAATAAAAGAAAATGACTCTTTAAACTGTTTGCGCTTCTTTTAATTGTGAAGTAGCAGTTAGTCAATGCAACTTTCGACGTTCATCATGGGTCATTCAAAAACAGTCGCGCTATGTTGTAAATATAGGGATCAGGCTGCGTACATCTGATCCCCCTTTATTGCGCAATGGGCGGAAGCCTTTGAGACATTGAGATAATGTTATTGTTGTATTAGTTATAGTATATAATTATAATAAATACTAAAATTGGAAAGTTATTAAGTCAAAAGTTAAAAAGTTATTTCAATTATATTTAAGAATAAAGAAGTATACACGTATTTAATAAAAATAAAAAAATAATTTTAAGTCAAAAGTTAAAAAGCTATTTCAATTATATTTAAGTACAAAGAAGTATATATATAGTTAGTGAAAATTAAAAAAAAGTTGATTAAAAAATTTACAAATATTGATGCATGGCAATGGACAAATTTACTCACTGAATTTGTTTATCAAATTTTAATCGGTGCTATGTTCTTGCTAATTTTATTCCAATTTAATTACTTTATTCTTTAAAATACTTAAATAGCTAGCATTTCAGTTACTACATAATAATAAATACTCATCTTTAATTTATAGTTATATCTTTATATATGCATGCATCGATTAATTGCATAATTTAAATGGATTTTTCATAATTAAATTAATTCTTAACACTATTATTTATAAATATAAACATCATATAAATTCACCATCTCACTTTTCCACACAAAATCAAATCTTGTGTTATTATATACTAGCAATAAAAGATCAGATACAAAAGTAAGTGGAGTTATGGAGATTGAAGTCCAATACTATTACTATCTCATTCACTTTTCAAGTCATCATACATCAGTCATAAGAAAAAAAGAAATTAATCAAGAAGATGCTTCAAGAGTTTAGCATTTCTGTTGAGACACAAAGTCTCACATTGGTGGTTAATGGGATGAATGATCTCCTTATAAGGTTTAGGCAAATCCTCATCCCTTTGAGCTGACTTTTGCAGTGTAAGTTAAGTCTAAGACCTACTTCAACATGGTATCAGAGCAGGGCTCGTCTCACCCAATGTTGAGCCCCAAAATATTGTCCACGCACCAGATGTTAAGCACTAGACGTGAGGGGGGTGCTGAGACACAAAGTCTCACATTGGTGGGGGGTGATCTCCTTATAAGGTTTAGGTAATCCTCCTCCCTTTGAGTTAGCTTTTAAAGTATGAGTTAGACAGAAGACCTACTTCAACAATTTCATATCATAAAGTGAAGTAAGAAGAAGAAGGGAAGCAAGGACTACAAATTTAAACTCATTCGATGTAAATTTTTTGATAATTTTTAATAAGGATAGCAATTGAAAATTATAAAAAAAAGTTTGATAGCATAGTTAGAGATATTTATACACTTTCACATTATACAAATAAATTTATAAGAGTGTATGATAGTTCTGCAAAAATAAATGTTGGCTATATAGGTGTGAAACAAAAAAAAAAAAAAAAAAGACCACATGATGGATGTAATTTGTTGTAAAAAAAATTTACCAAAGTCATTTTGGGCAATATTAATAAGTGATATTAATAATCTCAAATATAAACAACTTACTTGCTATATATATAACATACTAAAATATGTTGATAGTACAAATTCATTTCGATCTGAATTATATATATATTTTATTATTTTCCTTTCACAATATTTTAAATTTGTATTATTACTATAACATACTAAAATATATTGGTAGTTGAAATTTATTTTGACTTTCATCGCATATATATATTTTAATTTATTTTATATAAGTTTTTAAATTATTACTATTTAAATTGGAAAACACGTGGAATGCACGTATCAAGAGATTAGTATTTATATAAATAAATATTATTAGTTTGATATAATAGATTAGTGTACTTAAAATAGTAAAGATAAGAAAATTAATTCAATTATTTATAATACAGATATAGAGTTAAATAATTAACTGATTAAAATTTAATGTAACAAAAAATTTCATATAAAAGGAATAATTTAACATTTTGAATTTTTTTTCTTTTTAAAATTTATTATATTATATACTTTTTAACAAAATATTTAGTAGTCAAAATGTAAGTTAATTATTTATGTATAATAACCCTAAATCAAAAGTGAATTTTGAATATAAAGAAATTATTATAATCCAAAAGTGAAATTTAAAACTAAATAAATAAAAGATTAAATAATAAATTAAGAAAAATAGTGAAAAGATGATTTTAATTAAAGCAGAGTATTTTAATGAAACGCAAAAAAGTTCAAACAACATTTCTAAGGGTCTTCACACTTTAATATAGTAAAGATTATGTTGTAACTTTTGAAATTTAATTTGATTAATGCCAAAGTTAAATTAGATGATTTTAGTGAAAAGATGATTTTAACTAAAGCAGAGTATTTTAATGAAACGCAAAAAAGTTCAAACAACATTTCTAAGGGTTTTCACACTTTAATATAGTAAAGATTATGTTGTAACTTTTGAAATTTAATTTGATTAATGCCAAAATTAAATTAGAGTAAATTAACTTAATTTTAAAATAAAAATTTAGATATTCAAAAATTATTATTATTGATTGGAATTTTTTGATATCAAAAGTATATCTTAAAATATTAATCAAAATTTATATAGTTTCTCTAAAAATAGGAACTATGATAACTAAAAATAAATAAAAAAAGTAAAAATTATTATTTTATCATCCTTAATTGATCTTGAGATTATATCTATATAAATATAAATAAATTAATAATATTTCAACGAAAATATCGAACACCAATAAAACTAAAAAAAGATAAAAACAAGATGACCAAGTTGTTATTCTTTGTCTTCCTTGTTGCTTAAAAAGACAAAATTAGAAAACGTAAAAGATAATAACAACAGTACGAAGGAATTGTTATAAGTAGCCTGCCAAAATGTTCTTGGGAACATGAAAAATTAATCAAATAAAACAACACAAAATAATTATAAAGCCATATGGATTGTCACTTAACGTGACAACAACCCTCAATCTTTATATTTTAAAATTTGAGAAAATAATTTCATAATTTAACGTTTATGGTTGACTTTTAATTCCTTATTTAAAAAAAAAATAAGTAAATTTAGCTTCAATGTACTATAAAAACCATCCAAGTTTAACATCAATATTCTTTTCTCGATCCATTTTTATTTGTCATGTTCGTTTCTCAATGAGTAAATGATGGAATACACATAATCGACTCGTTCAGATAGAAAAAGAAAAATAATTGATTTAATCAACTTTGAAGTATATTTTAATAAATAAATAATGATAGTTCAATTAAAAAAATGAATAACTGATAATTAATGAAATGTGAAACTGTAAAAAAAAGGATAATTTAAATATGTTCTGACTATTTTTTTTTTTAAAAAAAGGTAACAATTTCCAAAACAAACATTGGAATTTGAGGTAGCCCAACTAACTTGAATCCTCTTCTCCGTAGCCATCACGCTTGCTTTTAATAACCTTTCTCATTTTGTTGACAAAAAATCATTTGATATCGGAAAGAAGAATTTTTGTATATAATTACTTAAAAATATTTTAATTGTATTCTATATTGATAGTTTGGGTATTTATATTTTGTAACTATAGTTATAGCAACGTTTGTATAATTGACACAATACTTGTATGTATTATATAATGCGCTATACAATTCGTAGTTTT
>JAOTQJ010000072.1:677572-688293 GCA_025642045.1 Solanum sejunctum | reverse complement strand
CTTAAATAGGCAAATATGTTGGTGCTTAAGTAAGGGCAAAGCAAACTTGTGGTGAAAAATTGTATTAAATATATAGTGTTAAAATTATTTTTTATTTATGTATAACATATGTCAAACTCTCTTCTTCAGATTTTGAATTTTCTCAGTAAAAAGTAAAAATTATATCTGTATCACTAAAATTAATGACAATAACTGACAATATTCACAATATAATTATTTCATAAGTCAGAATCTAAAAAGGATATTATATGCAAATTTTATCCATATCTCGTAAAGGTAAAATAAGGCATTGTTGAGTAGTCAACATCTACATGTAAGGTCACTATTACCACTAGCCTCATACCCACATGGTCAGTAGAACTACTAATGCATCAACCTTGGGCCTACTACAATTTGTCATGAAAAAATATTTTGACGGAAAATGTTTTTTTTTTTCAAAAATAAAGAAAATATTCATTTATTAGTGTTAATTAATTGTGCAACAAAAATATTATCTTTTTAATATTTATCTATAATCTAAGAAATAATATCATGAGGTTTGATGATGTCACAAATCAAAAATTGTCAACTTTTCTTCAATAAAATTAATTCTTTATATTAAATAAGAATCAGATTAGTTCAGAGCAGAGATGAGAGACAGAATACTAAAGATCACAATAAGCACAAACTCGTTCTTTCTAAAAAAATTTATTCTTTTAACTCTATTATTAATTGAATATGAATCTCCAATAAAATTTTTAATATTTTTTTTGATTAAATAATTATAATTGAATCGAACGTATTCATCATTCTAATCAATAAATTCTTATAAACTAAACTTAATTCACAACAGGTGAAGTGTGAGCGAAGGCTCGAAGATAATAGGATGAATGGTAGTTAAAAGGGTGAGGATTGAGAGCTTGAATAGGTAAAAAGAAAATAATAAATCTGAAATGATACGTATCAAAAAAAAATCTATTTTAATTAGCTAAATTATTTTTCTCATTTTAAACAAACATGTTTTTTTTTATGCACCAAGCACACTTATAATTGTGACTAACTTTGACTTTTCTTTAGATTTAGATTTTGGATAAGATACTAAACACATATCACGGATAAGTTAAAAATAGATCAGCCTCTTTACTTTTATGATAGTGATAAGATCTGCGTACATTCTACCCTCTCCAAACTTTACTTGTGAGATTATATTGGGTATGTTGTTATTGTTATTGTTAATTCATAATTTAAAATTTATGATTTTTTTATAATAATCTCAAATAATTATATGATAAATTGAATGTATAATACCTCTACAATTTTTCTATATTATTTTTATCAATATCTAATGAAAATAATCATATAATTAGAATAATATTTATAACAAATTGTGAAACTAAATCTCCAAAACTAAACATGCATATAAATTATTAAAATCCACCATACTACCAAACAAGGTAATCCTAGCATATAGTTATAAATTAATCGAGTTTAATAATCTTGAGTCAAATTTTGTATTTATATTAAAAATTTATTTAATAAATGTTAAACCCAATAAATTAATTAAAATCGAGTTAAAATTTATAACTTGAAATTAGAATATTTAAATTTTGAATTTATTAAATAAAAATTATCTATTAAAAACTTACTTTTTCGATTTTGATCAGTTACAATAAAAATTATCTATTAAAAACTTACTTTTTCGATTTTGATTAGTTACATTATATTTTTTCTCTTTTTTTTTTAAGAAGAAGAGCAAAGCAAACAAAGCATTCCCAAAATAAACCAATCCCTTAGACTACTACAAAAACACCATCAGATTTCAAAGTAGCACGATTTATTTTGAAAATTTCACCCAATTGAGTATTTATAAAAAAAAAATTCAAAAAAAATGAAAACTATGCACCAAACACACTCATAATTGTGAATAATTTGTGACTTTTATTTAGCTTTGGGTTTTGGATAAAAAAATATAAAAAAATAATTTATTTATTTTTACCATCAAAGCCCAAGAGTGAAAGAAGTATATTTCTAGGGGAGAGTGGGTGAACATGCAAAAACACTCCTCAAAAGAATCAAAAACCAACTCAAAAATCCCATTTAATTTCTCACTTTATACAGAAATTTATGTAAATTAAGGTTTTTTCCCCCTCAATTTTTGCCTGCATAAAGATTCCAGCTGATTCTTGAACATGGGTTGCGCCGGATCCAAAGAAAAGGGTACTCTCCTTGTTTTAATTTTAATTTTTTTTGTAATTCTTGGTGAAATTATTTGTTTTTACCAATTTTTAGTTAGATGGTGTAAGTTGTGTAAAGGGATATGCATTTGTTATAAAGGTTGTTGCTTTGATTGTTTTTTTGGCTCTTTGCTGGGAATTTAATGGTACTGTGCTTGTGTTCTTGTTATTCTTGGTGAAATTATTTGTTTTTACCAATTTTTAGGACACCGAATTGATTATTTAGTAAGTTTTGCTGTAAAGGGATTTGTATTTGGTGTAAAGTTGGTTGCTTTTATTGTGTTTTGCTCCTTTCTGGGAATTTAATGTACTGTTCTTGTGTTCTTGTTATTCTTGGTGAAATTAGTTGTCTTTAACAATTTTTGGGTATACCCAATTGGTTAGATAGTTGTTTTGGTGTGTGTTTTTATGTTGATTCACATTTCTGGTTGTTGATGGATTTGCATTGGTTGTAAAGTTGGTTGCTTTTATTGTATTTGCTGTTTAGTTTTGCTTTTCTGGGAATTTCACTCCAAAGAACTTTGAGGATTCATATCCCAACTAGTTGATGATGTTTGAGAACTACCCTTTTGATGAATTAGGTGTTGGTAGTTATTGCTTATTAGTACTAGTTAACTGAAATTGCCCAGCTCAGTTGGCAAACGTTGAGGGACTTGTTTCTTGTGTCACACGTTCGAGCCTTGCCCCAAATGAATTACTATTTAAGTGGAGGAGGAACTTCACCTGTGTGCGCTGTTCACATTGTCGGTCCTAAGGCGGATAAAAGAGGGTGATTGCCGAGAATCAATCAGAAACAACCTCTCTACCCCATAAAGGTAGGATTAACGTTGGGTACATCATCCTTTCCCCAAGCACGTGTAGGATTACACTGGGTTTGTTATTGTTGTTGTATTTAAGTTGAGAGCACTAGAGGGGCGGGCGGCGGGCCTAATCATCCCCGAGTTTTGAAGGTTGTAGTTGTTACAAAGGGTTGGCTCAAGGCTGATTTTTCAGTTATAAAAAAATGAAATTTTGTCTTTAGTATGCTGATAGGTTAGCTTATAGCTGTGGAGATGATGCGGAGTTGTTTATTTGACTAAAGAATTGATAGATCAACTATGCCTCAGTCCGAAACTAGTTGGCATCAGCTCTATGAATCCACCTTATTGACTAAAAAAATGGTGTAAAAGTTAAAGCTGGAGAAATTGTCATAGGAAATAAAGGTCGCCTTTGCCCGAGTTTAGACCGGTGCCTGTTTTGATCCGTAACATGTTTCTAGCGCTGTACGTTGGTTGTGCACGTTTGATGCTACTTCTTAGAAATGTGGTGAGAGAGTATATTGCAAATCTTCTTCTCATGAGGTTGTGTCAAACGGGACTAGCCATTCTTTGCTCAAATTAACTTTTATGAAGCTTTGGCTGCTTTTGTCAAAATTTTCGTTTTGACAGAAGTGATGTTCTGTTTTCAGATATATGAGCCAAAGAAGGTATTATTAAAGAGCATGTAATAGAGAGAATGGTCTGAGATGTTACATTATCGCTAGAACAAGAATTTGATAGCGTTACAATTGTGATTTCTACAACACAATTTGGCCTACCCTTGTGAGCTTTTGCCACTACCCTGTGATGGCCCCAATAATTTTTACTGAAGTCTATCCTTGTGTTGTTCTATCCTGAAATCTAATTCTTTCTAGCTAGCTCTCATTTCTGTCTCATCATGAGAGTTACCAAAGTGAGGAAACTACCATTATGTTGGCCTCATCGGAAAGTAAGCACATCTAGACACCTCAACGTGATCTCAACTGACAACTAAACCCTCCAACTCGACCTCAGTGTATTTCGTAGACACCCGACACAGATGTGACACATAAGTTTTGGATGTGTCTAGAAGTTCATTTTGTAAGTTGAAGTGTTCAACTCACACAATGGAGACGAGTTGAGGTATAGATGTGCATACTCAAAGTTTGAGCCTTTACTTACCAGCTAAGGCCAAGTTCAAGTGTCACTCTGTGCATGAGTCCGTCGTGCTATCAGCAAAATATTGTTGTAATATAAAGAACACTGGTGTTCAAGCAGCTTAATATGAAGGACACAGTGTCATTCCGAGCCAGGTACATTTTTAGAAAAATTAAATACCAGGTGTGTGTAGGAAAACCTGATTTGGATCGAAGCTTAACAATATAAGGAAGAATTCAAGAGAGAAAATCACGTAGGAATGTTAGGACATTAAGACTAGTATTATTAGTTCTCTTTTACATTATTTACTTTCACATACTGCCAGATCATATCCATTTTGTAACTTCTTATATGACGTATTTGCTTTAATAGTACTCCTGAACATCATGGAATTCTGAGTTTGTTTCTTGATTGCAGAAGCAGCTAAACAGATACGAAAACCCAAGCCTTGGAAGCATCCAGAAGTTATTACGACAGCTCAACTTGTACAGATGCGTGATGAATTCTGGGACACAGCACCACACTATGGGGGTCGAAAAGGTAATCTCCATAGAACACAGGAAGGTTTACTATTATAGTTATTTCCTCTTTATGGATTTCTGGAATAATTAGTTTCAAGTTCCAGGAGATAGTAAGATCTTGGTATTGATTTTCTAAAAATGCTATCTCATTGTTCTTTGTGCCTATGATGTTGCAAATGCGAGCTCCGTTACTTTCTTTGAACTATTCTGATGCCATTCACTTCAAGACAGACTCATTAGCTAATCATTTTACTCCCTACGTTTCAATTTGTTTGTATTGACTTGATAGACTTTTGTGGTTTTAAACTAAAAAATGTGTACCAAGATGTCCGTTAATTTTGTGGTTTTAAACCTGCAATGTGGAAAGTTGAAATTAAAGTGTTTCCAAATAGAAAAGTGGACTAAAAAGGAAAGTACGACAAACAAACTGAAACGGAAAGAGTAAAAGTTATAAGTTCAAGAACTGCATTTTGTTTGTTAGCAGTCCATGCATTTGAAATACTGTTCAAGGCGTTGAGCTATTCCGTCTTTCGAGTTACATATCAGTCTCAGATGATCTATAGAACATCAAATGTATGAGTACTGTTTCACCTTTGGCAATCACTAAGAGTTTTTTAGATTGTAAGGACCCTGTTGACTGCGAAGCCAGAGAACACAATATGTGCTACATCTAAACCTTCGGGACTCCAAATGTCCGAACTTGTTACACTCTCCCGTGATGCCCCTACCACTTCATGAAGGTTTTAATGAACATACCCTGTCAAGTTGGATCAAGAACAGAATCAGTAGGATCAAAAATCGCTAAATGAATAGATACCTATGTGTTCTTATAAGGTAAGTCGATTCATAAAACAGCATAGCAGATGAAAATATCCTAACCATTATATTTCCTTCTTCAGAGATCTGGGATGCACTCCGAGCTGCAGCAGAGTCGGATATAAGCCTTGCACAAGCAATCGTGGACAGTGCTGGGATAATCGTGCAAATCCCTGATTTAACAATATGCTATGATGAGAGAGGTTCGTAGTACCCTTACCTAACACTTGTTGATTTCCTTTCTCTATAATGTAGATCTATAATTTGAAGTTTATAGGTTCCTACAACGTCCTTAAGTTAAATATTTACAGATATTTAGTGAATGTTTTAGTACATAACGCAATAGTTTGGATCCGCCACTGATATTTGTATCAACTATTGTACTATTGCAGGCGCCAAGTACGAGTTGCCCAAATATGTTCTAAGCGAGCCAACTAATTTGATTCGCAGAAACTGAAAACCGAAATGAGAAGTCCTTCATGTACAATGCTTCATTGAAACTGTAAATTGTTGTATATTTAATTGTCACAAGTTATCTCTTTCTACAAGTGATATTTTTTTGTGCATGATGGTCCTATCACAAGATATCAAAAAAAGTTATGTGCCCAGAAATACAGTCAGACGCGCAGCATGCGCATGCGCGGCGTCTGAGGCGTCCCATACTGCCACAGACTTGCCCGTCAGAATAGCATACTGACTGATTTCGTCCTGTCATAGGCTCATCAAGAAAGTGGCAATAGCTCCCCAAACTCAATCAGGTCGGCATGCCTAACTCGGTCAAGTCAATACACAACTAGGGCAGAACGCCTTATTGCGAAAGTCACCTCCCCTCCCAAGGCAATTTGACATAGTCAGCACGTACGTACGCGTTAACCAAAGATATTTCTTTCAAATACACTGAATTAAAAAGAAAATAAGATATATAAATGGTGGGGTTGGGGGGAGGGGGGGAGGGGGTAATCTCTTAAATTTTATGGAAAAACTTGTCTATATTAATATACATTAGTTAAGAAGTCAAGCTGGATTTGGTGTTTTATTGGTGGATAGTAGTTGATTTGTTCCTGTCAAATTGTTGACTCTTTTAGATTATTATTTTTTCAACAAATATTTTAGATCATCAAACTAATAATTTTAAATTCATCTGATTTCTAATAAGTTTTGACTGTTTGTTAGTTGGTAAGAGTGGTTGATTCAACCACTTAATCCACAAGAAGTCAAATAGAAATCGTTCAAATTAGCTCTGCTCGAATTCATAAAAAAAAACATCAACATGTATATATAAAATCTTTCAAAAATAACGTATCTTTAGAAGATTAACATGAATATGACAATATTTTAAAGAGTTCGAACAGCATAATAAATTAGAAATTTAAATAATCAAGAAAGAAAATCCATAAGAAACTTCTTCTATTTCTCAATTTAAAGTATAACACTTGGAAACAAATCAAAAAATAAAATAAAAAAAATAAAAATACACCCCTTGGAGAAAACTTGTGGTCTTTCTTTAGACCAAATAGAATCTTCCCATATTTGGAAAAACTATTGTTTTTTTTTTCTACATTTAAAACTTTTTTGTAGGTACAAGAATGTCAAAATCAGTAACTGTCCATTCTGCCACTTGATTTGGATCTTTATAAATTTCAGTTCCCAAGTTAATTGAAGTCCATTTCCTCCTTGCTGGTGTAGTTCCTGGATCCTATAAGAAAACATGTTCCATTATTAAAGTTTAGACATAATACACAATATGCGCTTCAACTTGGCTTAAGCTGGTATCCACGTCTTTCAATTTTTCGTGTATAAATAAATACTTGTATAAAATTGAACAAATAAACACGTACATCCTACGTGGCACGATACAGTAGGACGTCACATAGGACACAAAATTTTCATGTAGAACGCCATATAGGACGAATGTGTCTACTTGTTTAATGTTATACAAATTTAAGTGTTTATTTGTGCACATCTAAAGTTGAAGGGGATAAATGTTAGTTGAGACCAAATGAAAGAGTACAATTATTTATTACGCCTTTTTATCCAAGAAAGAAATCAATTTGTCAATATTAATATACCTAGAATGTTTTTCATATGATTGTTGCTCTAATTTATGTTGCTCGGACTCTTCAAAAGTATCGACAACTGGATTCTCCAATTATGGTGCATTTTTGGAAGATTCGACTTAAGTGTGCCAACAATTTATTTGGAAAGTCCAAGCAACGTAGGCTTTAATATCAACAAAAGTGTTCTTTAAATCGATTAGCTAAACACATACTGTTTTTTTCTCCTTGAAAAGTAGATTTTGAAAGTTTGACTGAACATCCTGTTTGGACTCATCTTTGAAATCCAAGAAAAGGGAAAATGGATTCAAACCTGGTAAAAGTAAAGTGATTGTGACAACTTCCCAACATCAAGTTCCCATGTTCTTGGATCTCCAATCCAACCATCTCCTTTCCTAGTAGGATAACCATAATCCCCCCAAACAGGATGTGGCAAAATCTGCAAAATCTCCTGAGGTTGAGGATTACTATAAGGATCACAATGAACATTAGGGTCCTCAGCATATTCACCATTTCCAGGTGCACAATATATATGATAAGCCTCATAAGGGAAACGAATCGTATCGTTTCGATGAATTCTTGATCCACTGGGGAAAATGTGGTATGGTGGACATAATTTTAGGTTATCTGGTTTGCACCAGGATGGTGTTTCTGGATTCAAGATCATCTCACTGTATCGCGTAACGTCGGTTGTTACATTTCCATCACATGGCTTGCCATTGTTCTTCCAGCAGCTCCCTATGTCCATCAAGTAAAATTGACTGTTTGGACCTCCTCCTTTTATCACATTTAAGGTGAATGTTACCTTAAAATTTGGTGATTCTGGTATCTACAAAGAACACAAAAGTAGCAATAATTGTTTCAGACATTATAAAGGATCCAAATTTGCACATATGATGTACTAAATGTCTTAGTTTTACCCTTCGTTATACTTTCCGTTCATTCAAGCTAATATCTTAGCAAATCGTCTTGTATTTGCCCTTAACTTTAACCGAGCTCACGGGTGGATGGGGTGGACTCTACATGTCAAGATACTTCAAGAATCGTCTGGTGTCCTTCATATTGGAGCTCGTTAGGATCGAGAGCAAATACGAGACGATTTGCTGACAACAAGGATATGAATGACTTCAAAGTATATAACAAAAGGGTAAAATTAAGATAATTTCTAGAGTAGAGATTTATGTTTGACCTTTTTCCTACATAAAGAAAAGAAATCAAGACAAGTGAGACTTGCTCAAGTGGTTGAGCACCTCCATCAACCAGTTGGTTACTGATTGAGGTTTCAAGTCATGCTAAAGGGTGAATGGGAACACTATTGATCCTGCCGCGGGTAGGCTTGGGGGGGGGGGGGGGATAAATCAAGAAAAGTTGAAGTTTTTACTCACAATTTTTAACATGCCCCTAGTTGGATAATGATATCCACCAGAAAAACCAGATGTAGCATCTGATCTTAGGTAAAGCATAAGCCAAGGATACTTATTTGATGTCCTCAACAGATGATGAAAAATCCAACTTCCTTTTCCCAATTCTTTCTTCCATTTCACATAATACAAAGACTTGTTCTGATCTCTTCTTGATTTACACTCCAAATCCCATGAACCATAAAAACTCCCTCTAAGTGTAGTCCTATTAACACCTTGTAAAGTTGTGTAGTTGTGAAATATCAATGGTTGGTTCATACACCCTTTACCGAAACACGGAAACCTCCTATCAGGCCCGTATGGGCCTGATGGGAGACCGTTTTTCGGACACTTAGCAGCATATGTATCCATGTTTCCATTCTTGAGCATGATCATCCAGAATTGCCAAGGATTTGGCTTGTCTTCAACTTGACATTTTGATCCCAAGTAGACTTCTTTTTGTGCTGCATAATGATCAACATCAAGAATTGCCTTTTTCTCCAATCCAAGAAATGATTTTCCAATTCCTAACCTGTTTTCTTCCTCTGTCACTCTATGTACCAACATGTATGGAATTGCATTGCAAAGGGAACAATTATTCCCCCCTGTAAAACCATAGCCATTTAAAGCTATAAGACAACTTATCGAAAAACCAACAAAACAACAAGTCGACTATCAGGTCAGCTATATGATTCCTCACTGACCATGTCGCTCCATTTAAGCTATATTTTGGAAGATATACATCACTTTCATCATGGATTACATATCTATATATGAAAATTCTCCAAGTATAAATATCAAGTTTTGAACTCTTATATTATGAAGAGCTGAGAATCTTGAATCTAATAAGTTTAAATTTTGATTCCGCCTCTAGTTGTTCAACATGTATGTAATTGCATTGCAATGAGAACAATGATTTGTCCTTGTAAAGAAACAACTACTAAATCTTTAAGACAAACCTAGCAAAAGCAACAACGCATCAATCTTAAGCTAGTCAGGTCGGCTATATGAATCCTCATTGATCATATCATTCCGTTTAAGATACAATCTCTAATGTGATGATTCATTATAACCATCTTATCATCTTGTCTTCTTTCATTCAAATTTATAAACCGACAATGTGAGCAAGATCATACTGGAACAACATAGAAAACACAACATTAACAAAGACTCGAAAACACGAAATTCAATTGACCTTGTGATTGAGGAGAAGCTTTATATACATCAAAGCAATCAGCAGCTCTTGGACTTCCCATTTTAGGCACTTCTTCTCCAACTTCATTGCATTGATTCCATGCTTCTATAGCTACTCTTAGTCCATCCCTTCTCATCCCCGAATCGCCAACGGCCGATATGTAGCCATTTCCATCAAGATTTGCACAAGAAACACACACTTTGATTGAAAGAAGAGAAAGAACAATAACAAACCAAGAAGAAGAACAAGTTTCATCTTGAGCCATTGGTAAGTTTCTTTAGCCTATGTTACACTTCATATATATACTAAAACCATTGAGAAGGACAAAGAAAATGGGATATGATAATTAAAATGAGACATGATAATTTTGATTTTAATAACATCCTTAGATAGGAATTCATTTATCAGATGATCACTCAACTAATTTATCATTATATCACAAAGTCACGTCTTTTCTTGATTCTATAATCATTATCTCATAAAGAAATTTTCTGCGATTGTTAGGGAGTAACAGGCGATAGCGGAAGCGCGATAAGGATCGGGATTTGATATTGAAAAGTATAAAATAAATTAGGCAAGATAATAAAA
>JAOTQJ010000072.1:654845-668723 GCA_025642045.1 Solanum sejunctum | reverse complement strand
AGCTTGGTAACAACAACTGAAAATCCTGTACTCCTACTAGGGAGAGCTACTAGCACCTGTACCTGCAGCGTGAAATGGATTTTAAACTCCCTAATATTAAAATTTGTGCACTGACGTCATGCTGATGTCAACACCTTCTTATATAATATACCAATAATATATACATATACCAACAGGGTATCACAGATAATTAAGTTTAATCCTCTATAATATCGATATGGTATAAATATACCGATAGAGTATATACTGAATATATTTTCTACTAATTTAGAGTTTAATAAATTTTTTTATTTGTTTCTTTAAAAACAATCCTATATATCAATTGGGTATCAATATACCATCAGAATATCACAAAGGATTGACCTCATTCTATATGATACCGCTATAGTATACATATACCGCCAGAGTATATTTCATAGTGCTAACGTCAGTACACGAAATAAAAAGGGATAGATGGGTAGAAAGGTAAATAATTTGGGTAATGAGTCCATTAAGAGTAAATAATTTAGATTGAGTATATTAAGAGTAAATAATTTTCAATTATGTCTATTTTGTGTACTTTTTCCTTAAATATAATATTGATTTTGTCAATTAAGACTAAGACAGATAAAAAAATCACTTAATATTTTTATCTTTGCTAATAATTAAGTTGTATTATTACGAGTTAACATAAGTGGAGTTAAAAAAATGTTAAATATGTTTTTAGTCTTAATCTATGTGATAATTTTAAGACTTACGCTATTATAAAAAAGAATGAGTTGATTTGATTTGGTAGGCTTTTCAATATATGGTTATAAATTAAAGTTATGTCTAATTTATCAACATATTTTTATTTTATGACTTTAAACATGTCGTATGGAAAGAAATTATTATATATTATATTTAGTTAGGATTCTTACTTAATTTTTAAAATTGTCTATCTCATTATTTGTACTATAATTATGAATACATTATATCATAATATATATATATATATATCACATATCAACATTTCAAAGGATAAATCTATAAAAAAAAAAAATAAGTAATGTAGGAGGTAAAGCTACTAGAGAAAAAAAAAGGGTAATGTAAACAACAAAATAAAACTTAGTCATCTTTTTGAAGATCGAAGAGCTTTGATAAAAAATTTTAATCGACTTACTTGACATAGAGCTCTTCCACCCCGGCAATTCACGAGGAAAGGTCCCACTCGTGCTTCTTTTCGCCGATTAGATCTCAGGGGATCCTTTGATGCATTATGTTGAGATAGATGACTGAGAGTCATGAAATTTTGGACCAGAGATATGCCCATTTTAGGAAAGGTTTGCCGATCTTTTGCCTTGAGTTGATAAACTGACCAATTGTTGTCAACCAACTGCTCTTTATTAAGAAAGTAGGTTGTCTACTATCAACCGACTTTATTATTTATGAAAAAAGAAAAAAAAAATCAATGCTATCACACCCAATTGATTATTGCATAATATTTTTTTATCATTATCTATTATTGTATTTTAACGATATGATACAATTAAAATATATATCATATAAACTACTTATATAACCTATTATCACGAGTCCACGACCCACAAGGTCTAGCTCCCTTTTAACTAACCTAAATGACCTATTATTATTATATGTCTGATTATTTTTTCTAGATTAATTGTGTATCACCCACATATATAATCAATCATTTATGTCTTTAAGTCCCAAAGCTAACTTTTTATATGCTTAGGTTTCCAACTTCCAAGCTATCTTTGGTATAGTAAGGTATTATAATTATCGAGTCACGATATTATTATTTTGTTATTTTTATATTTATATGATAAGTTTATCGTTCCTGATATTAATTTGTCAAGTAAAATTAGTTCAAAAATATTTTTTACTGTAATGCAATATAATTCATCTTGAACCAAGCATACATGATATTTTCTTCAAGTCTTACCCCATGCATCTATGTATCCCTACATTTCATATGTAGGGTTTCGACTTTTTTAAACGTTAACGTAAAATTTTGATTATTTGTATACAAGTAATATAACAACAACATTACTCAAATGCCTCAAAGGCTCCAGCCCATTGCGGGGTAAGGAAGGGTCGGATGTACGCAGTCTGACCCCTATGTTTAAAAATATAGCGCGACTGTTTCCAAAGTATACAAGTAATATGATATGCAAAATATATATTTTTTTAAAAAAAATTACATCATAGCGAAATATATGCATAATAGGCTAATAAAAATGGTTAATGAAATAAGTAACTATCCAGTCTGATCCAGTTAAATAACTGTCTATTTAAAGATAGACTCAATATAAATATCATTCATATTATCTACTCAAAAATTAATATTCAGATAAATAATATGAATATTCATATTATCAGTATCTATTTATTTATTGTTAATTCTTTGTTATATATTCAAGATAAATATAAAAAAATTATTAAATAATTTTCGTGAGGTCCAAGTAATTTTCATGAAGACGACATGCTAACAACTTAATTAAGTAATATATTATTACCTAGTTTAGGCATCTATCCAAGCTTAGTTGATTAGCTTTATCAATAGCTACAAAAAGTCAACACAATGAAACCTATTTTTTCCTCTATAATAAGAAAATGGGGGATTAAATTGAAAAAAAAAAGTATATTTTTAAAATTTTTCTTAGGTTATTTAATTTATTTTGTAGGTAATAACTCAAAAACGACAAATAAAATTCAAAACGATAAAATAGACTGAAATGATTTGAGTTCTTTATAATTATGCATGCACGTTAAATTAGTTAAGGTTATCATAGATGTTTTAGCAATATGCAAAGAGAATTATGATTCATCAAAACGATTAAAAGATGATTACCCAAAACATCCAAATTAAATATATTCTTCCAAATAAATGTTACAAAAAGTGAATTTACTTATTAGGTCAATATCAATATCTGATAGATTTTAATCCAATTATACACATATAATCATAATCTTTAAGCGATTAGATAAATATCGATATTAACATTTTTGCTTTTATCTTTCAAAATTTCCAAGTCAGCCACATTAGAAATTTCTAATTTCGTTTAGCACTGTAAATAGTTTTTAATACAATTAAGCGTAATATGTATATTAAAATTACTATTTGAATCGATGAGAATTAATTTATACCTATATTTTTAAAAGTTCAATAGGCAAGGAATTGTTAGGTTGGGATTAAATTGTCCCGGGATTAACCATTTCAAGATAAACTATCCCATCATGTATATGAAATAACTTATTACATCACTAAGGGATAAATGATTGGATAAATAACTTAACAACTACCAAACACAAGATAAATAATTCCATATCGGGATTAACCATTTCAAGATAAACTATCCTATCATGTATATGAGATAACTTATTACATCACTAAGATATAAATGATTGGATAAACAACCCAACAACTACCAAACGCAAGATAAATAATTCCATATTGGGATTAATCATTTCAAGATAAACTATCCCATCATGTATATGAAATAACTTATTACATCAAGGTATAAATGATTGGATAAATAACCCAATAACTACCAAACGCAAGATAAATAATTTTATATTTTATTTCTCTTGAAATTTTAAATACATCTCGATTGACATATTTGTAACGATTTAGCCCAACACTGTGAAGTATTGTCCGCTCTTGGGCCTAGCTCATCACGAATTTATCCTCACAATATATAGACCAGTTATTTACTTATATACTCAACATCTTTTTTGTGTTTTGCTGATGTGAGACTTTTCATCGAGAGATGAATTGTTATAATATTCGTCTATCCCTCGATTACTATGACCCCTTAATTATAATTTTTTATACACACTAATAACAAGTTTAAGTTGACTATGTATTTATTTTTCCCTCTAAAATTATGTTCTCCAAATATACAAAAATTTTACATGAGTGCCACGTGGTCCCGCCAAAAAGTTGAAACGACATCGTAATAACTATTCATGCACACTTTCCATGCAGCTACCTCCCTGCCCCCACCCACCTCCTTTAAAAAGACTAAACACGTGCACTTCCCATATTTCCAGGACAAATAAAATACTTTTAGAAAAATTAATATATTAAACAAATAAGCAAGGAGCTGTTTGGTTACAGAATTATGGATTATTTCATTAATTTGGATTAAGTTTATTTAATACTTTTATTGTGAATATTAGTTAAAATAAGGATAAAAGTTATACCAATATAATGAGATTATCTACCATATAAAAGAGAAGCGAGACGGAACTCAAATTCTAAATAAGAAGATCCATCTTCGATAAGTCATAATTTAAGGCATATCAGAAATTTCAATTGTGACAAAATTTTTGAACAAAAATTCAAAAATTCTAAACAAGAAGGTCAATCTCCGACAAGTCAGATTAAGGCATATCAAAAATTTCAATTGGGACAGAAACTCAAAAATTCTAAACAAGAAGGTTCATCTCCGACAAGTCAGAATTTAAGACATATTAGAAATTTCCACTGAGATAAAATTTTTGATATCTCAAAACTTCTCAGGGTTTTTCTAACAAGCTAGTCATCACTTTTAAAATTCAATCACCCTTTTCAAAGTTACTCAAAATTCTAATCGTTGGTCAATCATAAATTATCAATCATTTTGAGTGATTAATTTCTTCTCAAAATAAAAATTAAACCTTTACTCATCTTTTGAAAATTTTAAAAATTTTCTATTAAGTTTTAACGTTTATATTAGATTTCTTAAGTGGCGACTCTTTTAATTTTTGGAAATTTAATTTATACTTGAATTAATTAAATATTAAATCAGATTTTCGAACACATTTTTCGATTCAATTGATTATAATCTTGAAATTTTATTTCAAGCCAAACAACACCCAAGTGTCAATCTTGTAATATTTTCAATATTTGGTGGCAATATTCAACTCACCGTTCGCATATTTACTTCTCCCTCTTCTTCTTCTCCATCTCCTCCTTCTCCATCTTACAAATTTTCAACTTAAAGCCGATCCAGAACCAAACCGGTTTCACACTAGAACCGCTTTCCTTAATCCGGTTCGATCCTGGTTTACAGCAACGATTCCGGCGACCGTAATGACGTCCGGCACGAGGTTACCGACATGGAAGGAAAGAGAAAACAACAAACGGAGAGAACGACGGCGAAGAGCGATCGCCGCGAAGATCTTCGCCGGACTTAGAATGTACGGTAACTATAAGCTTCCGAAACACTGTGATAACAACGAAGTGTTGAAAGCTCTGTGTAAAGAAGCTGGTTGGATCGTCGAAGAAGATGGAACTACTTACAAAAAGGTAAATAATCCGAATCGAAGCTATATACTGATGTTTTTTTCATTCAGCTACCGAAACTGAGATGATTAATCGATTTGGATTGAGCTCACTTCGTTTTTTTTACTCGATTGGAACTTGAAATTCATAGATTCATAGTCTGAGATTTTCTGAGAAGTTTGAATGTTTCATTAAAATGCTCTATTTGGACGAGATTACCCTTGCTGAATAGTTGTATTTGTCACTCTATCTATAATTTTGCTTTGTTATAGAAGGTCAACGGAGTCATTTTGTTAAGTTCATGTTGATTCAAAGGCGTTTTGGCCATAGATTTCGAATATTTTTCACTTTCCCCCCCCGGAATTTATGGATTTAGAGTTGAAAAGTGAAGAAAAATATCATAGTTTGAGTTGAATTTGGAATTTTTATGATTTTTAAATAAAGTGAATTATTCCGAGAAAAAAGGAATAATTTTTATGGTCAAACAGTCCTAAATTTACTGCATTTTCGTTTGTGATGAAGCTTGAAAGCTACGTTTCTTAGCGTGGTTCCTGTTTTTGCCTCGTGACTCGAGTAGATTCTCTTTATTTCCTTGAAGGGCATTTTGGGAATTTTAAGGGTTCACCACTTTCTTCTGGTAGTAATTGCGAATGACCCACATAGTGCAACCTCTTCATGCATCACTGTTTCTGCCATTGTTACCCCATGTTTCTAAGCTAATTACTGGTAAATTTTCATGATAAATGTTCATTATTAGCTTTGAAAACAATGATAGTTGTATAGTACATAACTTGTTACTCTCTTCGTTTTAATTTATGTGGCAAAGTTTGAATATGTACCACGTTTTAAGATAAAGGGAGGACTTTCAAAATTTGTGGTTAAAAACATGATATAACATTTGCTAGCTATAAGACTTTTCAAACGTGTAGCCTGTCTGTGTGGTTTTAAAAACTTCTCATTAAGGTAAAATGATGCGTTTAAGTTGAACTGTTCCCAAAATTAGAAATGGAAGTAGTGGAACATGTTAAGTTACACTTGTTTTTTATATTGTTGTTATATATAACTGGGGTGGAGGTAGATACGAGTTCGGCTGATTCCAGTAATGTTGACTCAGACCATGTATATATGATAAAGATTACAAAAGTTAAATTTAAAATCTAATTACTGGTACTTAAGGTTTCAGACTTACTGCTAATTACTGGTACTTAAGGTTTCAGACTTGCTGTGATAGAATTGAGAACTCATCTTGGTTATCGTCTTTTACCAAGATTCCCGGGGTTAAATGCATTCCCATCTAAAGTCAAGCATGTGATTCAATAGTGTGTTTTGCGGTGGTGTGGACTGGTTATCAAATATGTGGGCCTTAGATGTTCTTGAATGTTGGGTGTCATTTATTATACTTTATGTTGCAGTTTGTTATAATGTTATAATGCATGATTATAATATAAGAGTAAAGTAGATATCAGATCTTTGGATTCTGTTTCACTAAAAAGAGAAAAAAAAATGGAGTAATTAATTGTTGAGGCTGTAAAGCGTGTGGGCAAATTAATTTTGGATTGGATGGGAGGAGAACTGTTTATGGGTCTCAAGAGTATAAATTTATAATCATGTTGTTGACACTACTGATAGTGCCATCATTCTTTGCCCCTTTAAGGAGTGGGTGTGGGTTATGTCCAATTCTTTTTGGGCATGTTAGCACTTTTATATCATAATGTAGGGATTGTCTGTCATTATACCGAGTCTTTGGTCAATGGTGGGAAGGGGGACCAATAATTCATAATTGTTGTGTATGAAAGTCTTAGTGGCCATTTGATGACCAAAAGAGTTCAGATTTTTGGGAGCCTAAATCTAAAGTTTGGAAGGTGGATAGCAGTCACCACTGGAGTGCTAAAGATGGCTCCACTAATATTTTTATTAAGGTGGTGTCCCGCCAACTGAGGGTCTATCAGAAACAACCTTTCTACTTGCACAAGGTAGGGTGAAATGCATACACATTGCCCTCTCTAGACCTCACTTGTGGGATAATACTGAATATTTTGTTGTTGTAGTGGTGGTGGTGGTGGTGTCCTCGTTAGCTTGTGTGCCACTCGATTAATTTCATCGGGTACCTATTATATTCAACCAGCACAGCGCTCAGTTAGACTGAGTTATAATATTAGGGAAAGTAACTTGGTATAAGAATATTCATGTCAAACAGAAAATAGCCTCAATATCTGAAAAAGGAATTGTTTTAACTGTGTACTGTTGTCTTGCTAAGATAAAAGGACATCAACCCATGTGGAGAGATTTGAATTTTCTTTTCAAAACACAACGAAATGTGGGAAGGGTAGAGCTCAACCAAGGGTCCAAGAATACAGGGTTGTTAAGATTCAAATAAAAAAAGAATTCCAAACCTTTATGCGTGCACCTTCGTATGTGTGCTTCATACACGATTGAGAAAGATTTGGCCAATTTGAACTGCAACTAGAAAACCATATGATTAAGTACTTTAACAGTTGTCATCAGCTTATAGGTGATTTAGTTGACAACAATCTTCTCAGTGAAAAAGGGTTGGAAAAATTTAAAAGAAAAAAGAAGCATACTTATTGCTGAGCTCAGGTCCATCCTTATAAAACTTAAGCTGATTTTTCTTTAAAAATACACTGAAGATGAATTGAAGATTTCAGTTTTAACATATAGGTGAATGAAAAGGTTATACAACATACATTAAAAATATGAGAACCTACCAATGACTATTTGGTTACTAAAGTTTTGGTTAATCCATGCAAATGGTTTTCCAAATCATTGGGTTTGATCTCCCTTCATTTCCTCTAGTGTAATTTTTGCACTGTGACCCTGATCAATCGATAGTATCAATCACTGGATAAGTAAAGAGAAATGGTCTCGAGAAGAGCTAAGTTTAGTTGGTCGATGTGTTGCAGAAGTCGGCTTCTAAGAGCGAAGTAGATTGCTAACCTCGTAAGAACAGAATTTTGGTCGCTCTGGATTCATGATACTGCTATATTTCAAGTGGTGAATCTGCTTCTGTGTCTACAGGTATATTATAGAACAATGATAGAGATGAGCGGTCAAGGTACAAGTCGTTCAAAATTAGTGTTCATTCTAGGTGGCTTTTGTTTGAGGTTCATGATATTTTTATCATTGGCTTGGAAAATTATCAGGGCATTTAGGTCTGCCCGATTGCTTGGCACTAAAATACCATCTTGTTTATGCTTCATAGAACAACAAGAAGCCATTGTAATCCTTCAAGTGAGATCTGGAGAGGGTAGTAAGTAGGGTTGAGAGGTTGTTTCCGATAGATCCTCGGCTCAAAAATTGTTAATGCTGCACCTTAAAAACTCGAAGTGTTTGACGTCTTTGAAGAATGATGAGAACTCAAAAATTGATGAACTTGGATCATTGTTTATCAGCTCGTGGTCATCAATGTGCAATACCTTACGAATATGATGTTTTTTTTTTCTGCCATAATTGCATTCCGGTGGCTGATTTATTCTCAAATTCTTCTGTGATCATTCATTTTTGTATATGCTTATCGATTCTCTACTTTCCAGGGATGCAAGCCATTAGGACATGTGGATATTATAGGGTATTCAGCTTCTGTAAGCCCCTGCTCATCTTACAAACCGAGTCCAGGTGCTTCGTATAATCCAAGTCCTGCTTCATCATCTTTCCCTAGCCCAGTCTCATCCAATTATGTTGCAAATGCCCAAAATAATCATGATCCTAACACACTAATTCCTTGGCTTAAGAATCTCTCATCAGGATCATCACCTTCATCATCCAGATTTCCCCACCATTTGTACATTCCTGGGAGCTCTATAAGTGCGCCCATTACTCCACCTTTGAGCTCTCCCACAGCTCGTACTCCCAGACTGAGCGATGATCCAATGGCAACTACGTGGGCACAACAACATTATGCCTTCTTACCATCCTCTACCCCAGCCAGTCCTGGTCGTCAAACACCACCAGATTCAGGTTGGCTTTCTGGTGTTCAAACTCCACAAGACGGACCTTCATCTCCTACATTTAGCCTCGTCTCACCAAATCCATTCGGATTCAAGGAGCCAATATCAAATGGAGGGTCTCGGATGTGGACACCAGGGCAAAGCGGGGCATGTTCTCCAGCAATTGCATCAGGTATCGACCAAACAGCTGATGTACCAATGTCAGATGCTATTTCAGCAGAGTTTGCTTTTGGCAGCCATATGATGGGATTTGTGAAGCCATGGGAAGGTGAAAGAATTCACGAAGAGTGCGCGACTGATGATCTCGAGCTCACACTTGGCAACTCTAGCACTAGGTAATCTCTTCTTCTTATTACCCTCTTATTGCCATAAATATGTTTGCAACACGACTTATGCAGACCACAAGGCAAAGTTGGTTTACGACAATGATGTCCAGGCTTACGCACACCTAAACTAATTATCTGGAGACCTATTCTTCTTCCCCTTCATTGACCACTATGTCACACCTCTGGGTCTGATTATTATTTCATTTGCTGATTTTGCAGATAGAGAAGTACAAGAGAAATCTACTTATTCATTGATTTGATCATAAATATATCTCTGTCCAAATTTGAAGTTTAACTTATTATATATGTTTAAAATGCACAGTAGAAACAAATGTTACATTTTCTTTTAGATTGAAGTATTAATACCTCATATGGAGGGTTTTTTACCTTTTATTTTTTGCACATTTTCGCATGGAACTTTCCCTATATTTGTAGTACTGCCCCAATTTTTTACATTCTTTTTCAAATTTTCCCCCTTTCATCCTTTTTGTAATTGTTCACATGATATAGTATATGTAATTTCCCCCTTATTGTTTATTTACTATTTGCTTATGTTAGAATAATTTTTGTGGTTTTGTCCGAATTAAATTGTAAAACGTTTGGACGTTTTTTGATTGAGGTTGATGCATATAACTATCACGACACCATCTATATCATCGTTATGCATTTCACCACCATTATCAACTACCTTCATCATGATGGCCATCGACCATCATCGCGAATATTTTGCTGATAAATTTTTTAGTTATTATGTTATAAAAGTTCTATGTTTCTTAGTAATGTGTAGATAAAAATAAATAAATTACACTGATATTATGAAAACATATAGTTTGAATTTTCAATGCTTAGATTTGAGAAAAAAATTATCTAATTACAAAAACGTTTATTCTCATATTTTTGGATATATCAGTTCACACAATGTATCGGGATGTTGAGTGATAAATTCGAATTCGAGATGTGATGTATCAGAATATTTTGGAATATATTTAAATTTCATCAAATTTAAATGAATTTTGGTAAATTAAAAAACAATAGAGATAGAATGTAACTAGCTCCTTAAATTATGAGATTCCTAAATTCTATTAGATATAAAGATATCATCTTAATAATCAAATAATATTCTAAATCATAAATGTGGCCTTAGACCTTAGTACTCACATATTAGACTCGTAAGTATGGATCTAAGTCGAAAGGGAACAAGTGGTTTGTTGGTTGTTAAAACTTACAAGTAGCATCAAAGCCACTCTGCTTGCAATTTTTGATAATATAATATTAGGTCTAAGCAAATATTGCATCATTAAATTACATATAAAGTACTGAATGCAACACAATTAGATAAATCTCGCAAATCAACATAACACAAGAAAAATATTAAATATGTATGTAATAAAGCAGACCTTACACTTTAATGACGCTTTTGAAAAAACAATATAAAACAAGACTAATAATTTCCTTGTGATGAGAAGTAAGAAAAATTACAAAAGTGAAGTGTATAGGACAAGAGTCATTGCCTGCCATTTCAATAAAGATAAAGATAAATCAACTAACAAATTCCATGAATCATGGGGCAAATGACTAAATAAGTTTCTTTGTACAATATTTTTTTACTACTTTTCCTAATTCATTCACAAGAAGTCTGTGTGAACACTTGGTTCAACAAAGTAAGATTCCTAAAAATAAAGTGGTGTGGTATCAAATTTGGACTTTGGATGTATAACATAAAGTTGAAAAGTTGAAAACATCATGTGTTAAGATTGTTAGTTAAGATACCAATGAGAACTGTGTTGGGATGAATAAAATTTATGCATCTTTAATTAGAGGTCTGATCAGTAAGTTTGAATCTTTAGTATGAGTAAAAAAACATATTAGGGAGTGATTCTCCCTAAATATATGACTTATGCACTAGAATCTGAATGAGTCGAGATTCCAATATGAATACCAGACATAAAATAGGAATCAAAATATACAGATGCATGTGTTAGTTAAGATACAAACAAGAATCGTGTTGGGATGAATAAAATTTATGTATCTTTAATTAGTCAGTAAGTCTGAATCTTCAATATGAGTTAGCAATTTTCCCTTAATATATGCCTTACACACTATGAATTTGAATGAGTCGAGATTTTACTATAAATATCAGACACCAAATAGGAATCAAAATATATAGATGAGTTAGTTAAGATACCAACAAAAATCGTGTTGGGATGAGTGAAATTTATGCATCTTTAATCAGAGGTCTAATCAGTAAGTTTGAATCTTCAATATGAGTAAAAAAAGATATTAGAGAGTGATTCTCCCTAAATATATGCCTTATGCACCACAAATCTAAATGAGTCGAGATTCCAATATGAATATCAGACATCAAATAGGAATCAGAATATAGAGATTTGTTAGTTAAGATGAAATCTTGGATTTTATTTTTTTAGACAATAAGTCAATATAATAGCAATTTTGGAGACTTTTGATTTGAAATAGTAAATACTGGAATATTTAGTGGGGTTAATGCATGCGGGTTAATAAAGTTGTTTTTGCATGGCACTAATCATGCAAATTTTTGTGGGTTGTTGAATTTTTCACTCATATTGTGTAGCTTTGTAATAATTAATTAATTAATTCACAAAATAGTATTTTTTTCCTTTTTTGAGCTAAGTTGTAAAAGAAGTTTCTGTTTGATTTCCTTTATATGGAATAATATATAGTTCAACTTATCTTGTGATCTAACTCGCTAGTGATATTATTTTTTTTGAATTTTAATTTATACGACTTCAAAGTATTATCGGCTTGCTTTTAATTATACCTAGTATCTTTTACTTATTCTTTTCAACCTTTGAATCAACATACTCGTTGAGGTTTGTCTCATAACCATTATTCAGAAGATATGAAATTTGTCTGTATTTTTTGTTTTATCGATGTGAAATTTATTTGTTAATTACAAGGTATTACTCAAATATTATATGTGCTTATAAAATGATGCAATCATGAGAAAATTATGAGATCACACAATGAGGAAACATATAAATATAAATATTATCATAAAGAGATGTCAAATGTATTTTTTGAAAAGAGAAGTTAGTGAAAAGCTGTTGACTTGATATATATATACAAAGTATATTGCTTGTTCTTTTTGACGTCTTCAACTAATAAAACAAAATAAATGGCTTTGTTACATCAAATTGACGAAATATATCAAATCCTACACTATCAATGTATATAATTTATATTCACGATCTAATTATTTACGGGATATGATCTTTCAGACGAAAAATAAAGTCTTAAATCAATGATAAAGTTGATCTTGTGTCATCTTTTCATGAATTTAAGTCGTGAAATATTTAAAAGGATCAGAATAAACTGTCTATATCACTCTTCGAAGATGCAACCCTTCTCCAAACTCCGGATAAATGTAGGAATATCTAGTGCACCAACCTATCCCTCTTTTGGTCTTTCATGAGAAGAGTGTGTTGGGTAATATAAATCTGTAACTTCCTATTTGAAGAGGAAGAAAGAAGAAGAAGATAAATAGTAATTCTGTTTTAGAGAGAAGGCAGAGAAATAATTTAAGAGAGAGAGTATTTTTTCGTGGTAAATCCCAAAAGTGGGTAACCTCTACGGCGATAGGGCTATATATATTAATAATATCCGGATATTTACAATTACACAGAATACATGTATACACGAAGACTAAATAGTAGCACCTAAAATTTGGATCGGGGCTCCGCCCCTAACCCCGACCTTCAGGTGGAGAGCTCCCCCCCCCCCCCTCAACAACCTCACCACGGAATTGTACCACGACAGCTGCTAAATATATTATCAGGCTTCACTACCTAATAGAGTGAGAGGGTATAATTCACAAATAATGAATTTGTCATTGAAAAATGCTTATTATCATGAACTTTCGAATTCTACATGTGATTTTCAAGATATTGTCAAAGAATTTTATCTAAAAAATTTAAAATTTCAGAAAAGCAGAGCCTACAAATGACACGTAAACATTATTTTGTATTTTGTTTTGATTTCTTAATTATTAAGTATCCATTTGAAGTTTTAATTAATTTGAATACACATCACAAAGATTCATTTAAGTGGATTTTCTTCATATAAATATTGTTTCTATTTAGCTATAAGGTATATATACCTAAATCCAATTTCCCAAAAAGAGCCATAAGAGAAAAAATAAAAGACAAAATGTGCCACATCCATGTTACCTTATTAGGCTTATATATGAAAAAATACACATAATTTTAAGTTCTTTATATATATATATCTTTCCATCAATCTCGGATGGAGCCAAAGATTGACTATTTTTTGGCCTTGGAGTATGATGGAATAAAGCAAAATG
>JAOTQJ010000072.1:638935-654745 GCA_025642045.1 Solanum sejunctum | reverse complement strand
CGTACATCCGACCCCCCCTCACCCCGCAATGAGCGGGAGCCTTTTGAGGCACCGGGGTATGTTGTTGTTGTTGTTGTATATATATATATAAAATTTAAATAAATAAATAAATAAAGATATAATTAAGTGAATAATATAGTGTCAATTTTAACATTTTAATCATGTAATGAGCTCTCCATGTTACCATCATCTATTCCAAGTTTTTTGCTCCTTTTTTTTTCTTTCTATTTTTTAATTTTATATATGTCTATTGTTCTAGGATTCTAGTATATTTCCTATGCATAAAAATCTTTTATTCCACTCATTAGAAATATAGAATCTATCTAACCAAATGTCACTTTTCTTGTTTTCAATCTAATGTTTGGTACTTATATTAGAATTTGACTAATTTAAATTAATATAATATAAAATTTGTTAAAGATCTAGAAAATTATCTTCAGTCAAAAAATATTTCCCTCAATATTTGATGATCGAATTCAAAATCTTTAATTGAGACTAAAGACCAATGTTATAGTTTCGACCTATCCTGATTCATGTTAAGTAAAATTCATTAAAAAAAGTCTTTTTTATTTATCATATTCAAGCTCAAATCAATGGTATCTACTTAAGATATTCACATAATGTCTTTCAACAACAACAACATTACCCTAATGCTTCAAAGACTCTCGCCTATTTCGGGATAAGAGGGGTCAGATGTACGCAACCTGACCCCTATGTTTAAAACATACCGGTCTGTTTTCAGATGACCCATGATGAACATCGAAAGTTGCATTGACTAACTACTACTTCACAATTGAAAGAAGCGCAGATAGTTTAAAGAACCATTTTGCTTTATTCTATCCTATCCACAGCCAAAAAATAGTTATTCTTTGGCTCTATCTGAGATTGATGAAAAACGTAATGTCTTTCAACAATAATGGTAAATTGTTAGTAACCTTTTTCATGAGTCACCCTCAGCCACCTTATATTCTCTAGGAAGGAAAAATGACAACTTAAAGAGTTAAAATTATTGAAATAATAATATCAATAATTAGATGATATCAAATAACGTTTATATCCAAGAACAAATATACTTAGTTATAATTAATATATGCTATGATTTCTAAGTGTCAACATTTGCTTATTTTAGAAGTAGTCACCCTCCTATACCTTTTAAAAAAAAGTTACTAGACAAAATATAATAAAAAAGTGATTGTATAATTTTCGCAAATTTAGTCAGATTTTAATATAAATATTATATACAAAATAAGAAGTCATAAAAAATAAAAGAAAAAACTTAGGCATAAAGGATAAATTGCTCTAGTTCAATAAAAATTCTCCAAGCAAAATTAGCATTCCTTTTGTTTCAATTAAGTGACACATTTTAAAAAAAAATTGTTTTAAAAATTATATAACTTTGAAATTTACTTTTTTCTCTATTGAAATGATCATTTATAGTTATATAAATATAAATATTTTGGTATAATTAACCACCAATTTTCAAAAAACTTTTTTTGTTTCTTAAAATATATTCTATGTCCAATCAAAATGCAATATAAATTGAGATAGATAAAATACTATAATTTTACAATAAAAATGAAAAAAAAAACTTTCCATTTGTCAAGTGGATAGTAGGGCAATTAGTTAATGATTAGTGACAAAATTTGCAATTAGTTAATGATTAGTGACAAAATTTTCTTTCTTTGTATTCATAACCATATTGGATAAGATATAATGCACCATATCACTCATTGAAAAAATAAAGTTTTATCTGAAACTCACATTTAAAGATGTAATTTTTATAATTTATAATTTATTTTTTATGTGTATTTAATATAAAAAAAGTGACTATTTTATTACTAAGTTCCCCAATGATATTTTTCATATGTTTAATAAATTATTTAATATGATGTAATAATCCATCTTAAGATAAAAAATCTCACATCAGCAAAACATTGAGGAGATGCTAGATATATAAGTAAATAAATCATACCTACTAGTGATACATTTTAAAATCGTGAGGGTCTAGACCCAAAACGAACAATATTACTAGCAAGTTCGATCATTACATATAAATACAAAATACAACAACAACAACATTACCCCAATGCCTCAAAGGCTCTCGCCCATTACGGGGTAAGGGTAGTGGGATGTACGCAGCCTGACCCATATATTTAAAAATATAGTGTGACTGTTTTCGAATAACCCATGATGAGCGTTGAAAGTTGCATTGACTAACTGCTACTTCACAATTGAAAGAAGCGCAGACAATTTAAAAAGTCATTTTACTTTATTACATATAAATACAAAATATATACAAAAATTACTGAATTTTGAAGGATCCACACCCAAAAGCCTAGATTCACACTGAAAAATAAGGGACCATTTTTTTGCCCATTTTTTCATATCTTTGTCAAGGAATAGATTCTAATAAAGAAACAAAAAAGGCCAAAAAACAGAAAAAGAATAAAGTTGTCCCTTCTTTCTTCTTTTTTTTTTTTCTAAAAAAAAAAAACTTTTGTCAAAATATTTTTTCTTTTTTGTATATAAATAGGAGAAGCATTTGTTCTTTCACAACTACCTAAGCCCCTTAGTATTAATCCATCTTATATACTCTCTTTTGTTTTCTTCAAACAATCAATTGAAAATTAATTATATATTATCTATGGCTGATCATCAAATTAATGCTGGAGGGGCTAATGGAAATATTAATCATGGTGTAATTAGTTTGAATATTAAAGAAAATCAAGATTTGAATAATAATCACAAGGAGTCTTCTTCAAACTCAAGTTTTCTCACTATTCCTTTTATTCAAAAGGTGAGTAATCTTCATCATCTTGTTATTTTTTTGTCCAAGAAAAAACAAGAAAAATTAGTCGGTTCGCGTTGTTAATTTTTTTTTTCTAGAGGAAGTAGGTCTTAGGCCTAAGGAAGGAGGGTTGCCTAAACTTTATAAGGAGTTCACCCATCTCATTAATCACCAATGTGGAATTTTGTTTCTCAACACCCCCTCACGCCCACGCCCAGTGCTTAACATCTGATGCGTGGATAATTTTTTGGGGAGCCCAATATTGGGTGAGACGGGCACTGCTCTAATACCATGTTGAAGTAGGTCTTAGTCCTAACTCACACCCCAAAAGCTAACTTAAAGGGAGGAGGATCGTCTAAGCCTTATAAGGAGTTCACCCATCCCATTAATCATCAGTGTGGGACTTTGTGTCTCAACAATATATAACTTGAATATATGATGTATATATCTTTTCTTATTTTGGTTAATTATGACTCTTCCAAACCCTACTTGTTGAATTACATTGATTGAGTATATATGTTATTTGATCAATTATAACTCTTCTGGATCCTACTTATTGAATTACACTAGTCGAGTATGCTATTTGATCAATTTTGACTCTTCCAAACCCTGTTTACGAAATTACATTGATTGATATGTTCTTTGATCAACTATAACTCTTCTAGATCTCACTTGTTGAATTATATTGATTCGAGTATGCTATTTGATTAATTTATTTTTTATGATAAATATGCTATTTGATTAATTATGACTCTTTCAGACCTCACTTATAAAATTCCATTGATCAAGTATGTTCACTTATTAAAGTACACTAATCGATCAAGTATGTTATTTAATTAATTATGACTCTTCGAGATTCCACTTAATTACAGTACTAATCGAGGTTGATTAATTATGAGATTATTATTTAATTAAACAGGTGATAGCAGAAATGATAGGAACATATTTCTTGATATTTGCTGGCTGTGGATCAGTAGTGGTAAATGCAGATAAAGGGATGATAACCTTTCCAGGAATAGCCATTACTTGGGGTCTTGTTGTAATGGTCATGGTTTACTCTGTTGGCCATATTTCTGGAGCACATTTTAATCCTTCTGTTACTATTGCATTTGCTACTATCAAAAGATTCCCTTGGAAACAGGTATATAATTTATTTTTTTCGTCTCAATTTAATTTAATGACTATAATATATAAGTACTCTTTTACATTTAGATTCAGCTAGTGTATACATTCTGTAGTTTTAGATGTGCACACATAGATACTTAAACTTGTATAAAGTTAAACAAGTAGACATACAGGTCGAACGCCACGTACCGTGAATTGGCACGTAGGATGTCAAGTAATTAAACATGTGTCTTCTTACTCAACTATATATAAGTGTCTACTTGTATATACTAAAGTTAGAGGACATAGATGTCAGACGAAGCCAACTAGTCAAGTTAAATAACACGTTTGATTTTGAAAAAAGAAGAAGAAGAAGAATATATAGATGATTTCTTTAATTTATTAATAGCTTTCGTTTAATTTATACATATGAGTTGTATAGCCTGTTCTGATTGAGCATCTACGTATGTGAACTATAACAGACGGTTGAGAACACTTGCAACTTTTTTTCTTTTTACAAAATTTGAATAAAAAATGTTAATACGAATACTTTATTTAGTATTCAGATGCTCAAGTAAGACAAATCATAGTTTGACGAATGTCTAAATTAAGATTTTTTAAAACATATAATCTTAAATAGTCTAATATATTTTTACTTTTTTTAAGGTACCAGCTTATGTAGCAGCTCAAGTTCTTGGAGCAACCTTAGCAAGTGGAACTTTACGATTAATATTCAACGGAAAACACGATCACTTCGCCGGAACCCTACCTTCCGGCACCGACTTTCAATCTTTCATCGTCGAATTTATAATTACTTTTTATCTCATGTTTGTCATCTCCGGCGTTGCTACTGATAATCGAGCTGTAAGTACTCTTCGTTTCAATTTATGTGATGATATTTGACTATGTATCAAAATAAAAATAATTTTTGAAATTTATTGTCTTAAACGAATTATAAATATTTGTGTACTATAAAATTGCCTCGTTAAGGGTAAAATTACAAATGTAAAGATAAATTAAGCAATTTAATTTTATTGCATTATTTTCTTGAAGTAATTTAATTAATTGAAAAACCAAATTGCATAGGGATTCTTGAACATCTTCATTAATATTTCATAATTAAAATATTTTTGTCATATTTTTTATCTTCAGATTGGAGAACTTGCTGGTCTTGCTGTGGGGGCAGTAATTTTGCTTAATGTGATGTTTACCGGGTAATTATCCTCTAATTAAAAAAAAAATAGCCTTTCTGAATAAATACATTTTATGCTTTATATTGATCGATGTAGACATCGCGTGTGAATAAATACATAACATGCATATTTATACTTGATTTTGATAGTTGCATTATTTGAGCTAATGAGCTATTAAAAACAGTTTTTTTACCGTCACAGGATAAGGATAAGACTGCATATACATCACCCTCCCCAAACCCTCGTCTTATGAAATTACACTGAATATGCTATTTATTTCTTTAATCGATTATTTTTAACATAAAAAAGTATGTGGAAGAAGTTTAGGTATAATTGAATAAATTTTATGCATCTACATTGGATTGGTGTAAAAATCGTGTGTGTGAATAAATCTATAACGTGAATATTCATACTTGATTTTGATATTTGCATTACTTGAGCTGATGATTTACTAGAATCAGTCTTTCTACATTCAAAGAGTAGGGATAAGGCTGCATATACACCACCCTCCCCAAACTCTCGTCTTATAAAATTACATTGATTATGTTATTGTCATTTCTCAATCAACTATCTTCAACAAAAGTTGAGGTATAATTCAATACATTTTATGCATCTATATTGGATTGGTGTATACATCACATGTGAATAAATACAGACTATGCACATTCATAATTGATTTTGATATTTCTATTACTCGAGAAGATGATATACTGAAAATAATCTTTCTACCTTCACAGGGTAGGGATAAGGCTGCATACACACCATCCTACCCAAGCTCTCGTTTTATGAAATCACACTGAACATGTTATTATCATTTTTCAATTGATTATTTTTAGCTTAAAATGTATTTGATCGAGCGGCTATTTAGGTTAATTCTTACTATACGAGTTGTGGTGGAACAGGCCGATATCGGGTGCATCAATGAATCCAGCAAGAAGTTTGGGCCCAGCAATTGTGTCAAGCCATTACAAAGGCCTATGGATCTATTTGGTCAGCCCAACACTTGGGGCCATAGCTGGTGCTTGGGTTTACAACATTGTTAGATTAACTGACAAACCTTTGCGTGAAATAACCAAAAGTGGATCTTTTCTCAAGTCCAAAAATTCTAGCACTTAAAAAGTGGATACACTTGCAAAAACTAGTACTAATAATGGAAGGAGAAAAGTGGTTACTTTTGTAATACACAAAGGAAAAAGGCTATGTAATTTGTAATATAATAAATGAAAAAAATATATGTTTTTAGAAAATTGTATGTGTTACATCTATCCTTTTATCATTGGGTTCGGTATGATTTACTTTTTTAGTTACGCAATACTAAATTTATTTACACCAAAAATCAAATCTTTGTAAAAAAAAAAGAAGTTCAACAATCAAAATTATCCACGGGGGAGGGGTACAAGAAAATTATATACCAAAATACTAACAAGAGTATTTTTAAATATAATGGTAAAGTTGTTAAAGATTTAAGTTAATTAATCTAACAAAATATTTATTTATTATTTATAAATACTATACAAATAATTATAAAATTTATACATATAATTATTCAGTTTGATTGGATTATTTTTGTGTTTTTTTCAGTAAAACCAAAACCAAATTAAATAGTGTCGAATTTTAAAATTTAAAACTAAACTTAACCAAATCAAACATCAAATTTTTTAATTGATTTGATTCGAATTGCAATTTAATTTTTAAATCATAACTATGAACAATCTTAGTTCTAACAATCACATAAATTGGCCCGACTCGAATCATGCAAAACCCCTAACACAATCCAACATCGCATCAGCTCGCCTAACCTGCCCAACCCGTTAGAGAGGCATATAGTACTACAAAATCCTAATAAAAGAAGCCATACTAAGGGATTGAATTTTCTCCTCCTCCATCGATATGGAAAGAGTTAGCATACCCAATAAACTTGTTCGGTTTGGTCCCTCGTGAATTTATTTTTAGACATCTCCTAAAAGGTTTCATACTAATAAATTGAGTTGAACCTATTTAAATAGGATAATTTTCTTCTCTTCCACCAATGTGGGAGAAGTTTGCATACCCAACATAAAAGAATTGCGTGTGAAGAATTTCAAATCATAGAGCGAATATTTGATCGCAATAAAAAGAAACACATATTAGTATCACAATACTCAAGTTTTGAGAATAAAATGACTTTTTGAAAGACCAATTTCAATTTCAAATTTATAAATTTGTCAGTAAAATATCAATTTTTTTCTCAATGACGTGAATCTCAATTGAACAGTGTGAAATGAGTATCCAACCTAATAAAAAATGAGTCCTATTAGTATAACAATCCTAATTTTCCAATAGAAATATTCAAGTATTATAATTACTAAATTCAAAATTACAATTGAAAATGAAACTAACAAAGAACTTGAAAAACAACAATAAAATAGTAAATGATTGAAGAAGATAACTTAAAAGGAGATGAGAAGCATAAACCCAATGAAAGGCGATAAGAGGACTAGGCATTTTTCTCAACAATTTTCATAAATCACTTTCTCTTATTCGTCATTTTTTTAGCTAGTTGTTATTTGAACTCGGGTCCCAAATCAGCCTTTGCAAAGGCCTTTCAATTTTATTATTTCTTCTCAGCCCAATAGCTAATTGTGCGATATTCGTGTATATATTGACACTAGGCCAAATCTGGTTCATAACATTAATATCATAGTACTCAATTTTTAAAGGCATAATATATTATTGTGCCCTTTAACTTGAACTCAATTAACATTTACACCTTTTAATTTTGAGTTTGTACAAATACACACTTAAACTTGTATAAAATTGAGTAAATAAACATATTCATCCTGCATGACTATTTTGTATCCTATGTAGAGTCTTACTATATTATGCAATGTAGAACGTGTGTTTCTATTTGTTTAATTTTATACAAATTTAAATACTTATTCGTACACACTCAAAGTTGAAGGATAAAAATGCCAATTAAAGTCAAATTAAAAGACTTTTTTTTAATTAAAAGACATATCTATATACTATAAGGTTTTTTAAAAATAATTATATTTCTAAATTTAGAATTATCAATATATATCTCAACTTTTCTTTTCCAATTAAAAAGTAACACTCTTATTTTTTTTTTTAAAAAAAAGAAAACACACACACACACACACTCCTATTAGGATTCTCCAAAAGGAAAATTTTTAAACGTTAATGCCTTTTTAGCATTCAAAGTTCAAATTTTTACCTGTTGGAATTCCTAAAAAACAATCTCATTCTCTTCTTCTTCTTCTCGAATTACAATAACCCTTTTCAAATTCTCTCTATATATATTCTTACTGTTTAATTCCAAAAGAAAAAAAATTCTGCAAAAATGAAAGTGGCAAGTTCTTCTTCTGCTATGAATGTAATCCACATTGCAGACGATGATAACGATGATGTTTCAGTCATATATGAAACCTCAAAAGCTTCAAAAGGTAAAAGAAAAGATTTTGTTGAAACAATTTCAGTAGAAAATTACTTTTGTTCAAAACCCAGCTCCAGTGGTACAAAAAAAGTGATGATTGATCTTTCTGAAGAACACCCAGATGATGAAATTGAGTTTTTGGGTACCCAATTTGGTCGAAAATCAAAAGGGGTTTCGAATTTCGAGTCCATTGTTAGTGACGATGATAATGAGGTGTTTGTTGTTGATAAATTGTTTACTTGTGATATTTGTGTTGATGAAAAATCTGTTAATGAGATTTTCAAGATTATGGGTTGTAGTCATTCTTATTGTAATGCATGTATGCGTAAGTATGTTGGTATGAAGCTTCAAGAAAATGTTTCTCGAATTTCGTGTCCTGTTTCAGGTTGTAATGGGGAATTAGAGCCTTATAATTGTCGTTCGATTTTGCCTAAAGAAGTTTTTGATAGATGGGGAGATGTGTTGTGTGAGGCATTGCTTATGGGCTCTGAGAGATTTTACTGTCCGTTTAAGGATTGTTCCGCGCTGCTTTTGATTGATCAGGATCAGGATAGTAGTAGTTCTGTTGTGATTCAGTCTGAATGCCCCGAGTGTAGGAGGTTTTTCTGCGCGAGGTGTAAAGTTGGTTGGCATTCGGGGATTGTATGTGAAGAGTTTCAGAAATTGAATAAGGATGAGAGGGAAAGAGGGGATTTGCAGCTTATGCAACTTGCTAAGAGTCAAGCATGGCAGAGATGTCCACGGTGTAGGATGTATGTCGCGAGGTCTACTGGTTGTGCCCAAATGCTTTGCAGGTTGGTTAGTTTGTTACTCCTTCCTTTTCAATTTGTTTGTCTCGTTTTGACTTAATGTGAACTTTAAGTAGGTAAATGAGGTGTTATGAATCCTGTGGTCGTCTTAAACTAAAGACATGGTGAATGTACCAAAATGCGCTTTAATCTTCTAGTCTTAAACATGTCATGTGAAAAGTTTTTTGAAATATGGTTTTTGTGTTTCCTTTTGTACCCGAATGTTTGTGTGATCAAAGATGTCTAAGCTTGGATGTTTAATGTATTTGCTCAATGTATGTTGTTCGCCTTTAGTTAGAAGTAGAGGGTGTCCTTTGCTCAACTCTTTAGAAAAGTAAAAAATTACGGATGATAATAAAAACGTACGCAAGGAGTGAGAAAGAAAAACATCCTTACGGGAGCCGAAGGTTAGGCTAGCTACTTTGGCAGCGCAACACCTAAAAAGATTTATTCCCTACCCCTTGCCTAGTCTTTCAGTGTTGTCAATTCCCAATTGCGTCACAATTGAGAAAGGGAAGACCGAAGCCATAATACAGGCACCGACCTCAAGAATTGTCTACTTGTTTATAGATGACTATGTTATGAGAATTTGATTGCTTGTTAGCGTACACACATCTCTGGCTTGCCATGTCGACTGATGAAGAGGGACGAGGCAAGAGAGCTGACTGAAGCAAAGGCAGCTGTGTGTGTGTGTGTGTGTGTGTGTGTATTTAGACGTGTAAAATTCTCAACTGCAACCCCTCTGTCTCATTAGGATTTTCGTTTTTATACTTGTTCTGCTGCTGGCTGCAACGAGATCTTGTGTGCTTGTAATTAGGTTGGTTCTTTAAAGCTTTGATAAATCTAGCTAAGCACAAACGCGTCTCTTTTGTTTTCAATAACTGCCACATATTTTGTTTATTTATGTTGGTGATCCCACAAATGTTCTTTGTCAAGCTAACCAACTAATAAAGGCGATAACTTGGATGCTTTGATTCCACTCATAGGCAATATGGTTTAATGTCGACTTTATCTCCATGTAGCCAAATTTTAATGCATCATTCTTTTAACATTTGCAGGTGCGGATGCTACTTTTGTTACAAATGTGGAGCTGAGTCGTCTAATCACTATTGCAAACGCTGTGGTACTTAAAGATGAACTTATTACTACTGTTCTTTCTTCCTTTTGTTCCAAAGAGTACGAGTCCACCGTAGATGTAGCACTCTGTTTAGAATATAATTGCGAGTTATACTTTACTCAGTTATGATTAGTGGTGAAATACATGTCTATAATCTATGTTGCTCGGACTCTTCAAAATTGTTGTTGCACCCATGTCAGATTCTCTATTTTGGAGTGTTCGACACACACCTCTTGACATTTTGGAAGACATATTTCACCATTCTGGAAGATATATCGTGTTGTATAAACAGAAACTAACAGAACTAATGTTGAGATGCTCTTTCATATTTTTCAGGTACATTGAACGGATTGTAGATATCTCCAGGAGTACATAAACTGCAGATGCGCAATTTCTAATTTTATTCCTCTTTCTCGGTGTATTTTAGTGATAGGTTCTTATCATGCTTAAATTGTGTATATAGATTTGTGGCTTAGGAGAGATGTCTAAAGAAATAGATGAAATGACTGTCTTATTATTAGTAGTATGAATGTTGCTGAATATTAAACACCTATATTTCAGTCATAAACAAGTTGGAATAGACTATGTTAGTCTCACCGATCATGTTACTACTAAAATGGCCAGGGGAGGCAAGTTCGTCAGCTTTTATTAATATGATTTACATCAAACTAATAAATGCAAGATGTATGGCTTTCAGTATATTCTCACACTAATTTCTATTTAATATGATAAAAGGAACTTCAAGCATTTGCGTTTTGCACTATAAATTCTAATTTAAAAACACACATAATTAGTTAATATTCCTCCTCGTCTTCTTCTTCTTCGTATTCCTCTTCCTTGTCTTCCCCCTCCTTATCTTGTTCTTCTTCCACTTCCACCTCCTCATCTTCATCCATTTCTTCGTCTTCCTTCTCCTCTTCCTCCTCCTTGTCTTGTTCTTCTTCTACTTCCAATTCCATCTCCTCGTCTTCTTCCTTTTCTTCTTCTTTGTCTTCCTCTTCCTCCTCCTCATCTTGTTCTTCTTCCACTTTCACTTCCACCTCCTCATCTTCATCCATTTTCGTCTTCCTCCTCCACGTCTTGTTCTTCTTCCACTTCCACGTCCACCTCCTCATCTTCATCCATTTCTTCGTCTTCCTCCTCCTCGTCTTGTTCTTCTTCCACTTCCAATTCCATCTCCTCGTCTTCTTCCTTTTCTTCTTCTTCGCCTTCCTCTTCCTTCTCCTCATCTTGTTCTTCTTTCACTTCCACTTCCACCTCCTCATCTTCATCCATTTTTGTCTTCCTCCTCCTCGTCTTGTTCTTCTTCCACTTCCACGTCCACCTCCTCATCTTCATCCATTTCTTAGTCTTTCCTCCTCCTCTTCCTCTTCCTCTTCCTCCTCTTCTTCTACTACTACTACTCTTCGTCTCCGTTCTTCTACAACTCCTCTTTCTGTGATTGGATGGTATTGGAATTGATTGAAAACGAAAAAAATTGAAAGTGATTTGGACATGTTTCAAATAAAAAAAAAATTATAATCCCAACAATAGTAGTATAACGGTGTGCCTAACATGCAACAATAGGTCACCAAACCAAAAATTGAAGCAAAGGGATTAAAAACAAACTAAAAATATCACACCTAATATAGTAACCTATGTGTCAAGAGTATTCAATATATAGTTTATGTAAATAAGATATATTTATTTATATAATTTTTTGCTTAAATATAATATAATTTTTCGACGAATGGAATCAAGTTAAACCCCCTTTAACAAAGGCAGCCACACCAATGGCATGGCCTCATGTTATATTTCGTTTATTTGTTTCGATCAACTTCATTAACATTGTCTGTACCTATGTCGATCAACCTCATTACCTTTCGGATAAACATTCACAATAGCCACTTTTCTGATCTTGTAATTAAAAATAGTTATTGTCGTGGAGTTTTAAGTTGAAACTTGATGATACACTTCTATTTAATTACATAACTAAAAAATCGTTGATGAACATTTTAAGCAATTATAACTATTTTGCGCCTCACAAATAGTTAAGAAAAGGGATCTTTTATGATTTGCGAGTTAACTGAGGAGATCAAAGTGAAAATCATCGACAAAACAAATGAAAGGAGCTGTTTGAGTGCTCATACATTAGGGGTGAAAATTACAAATTACTCAATGAATTATAATAAGTAGCCCTTTAGTAATTAGCACAACTGACCCTTTTATGTTCCAAAAAGCACTTGAAATAGAAGTACAAAACAAACATCAACAACTATAAAAACCTTAAAATTAAAAAGAATGTCTTCTAAGTACCACAATTTTTGCAGTAGTGATCACTTGAGTGACATCCACATTTGTAACAAAAGTCACATCCACACCTGCAATTATGAAAAGACACCAATAATGCATTTAGATTTTTCGATATATAACTGATCTATATTGCTTGTACTTTCTAAAAATTTAAAATATTTCTTAGATATATGTGTGTCTAGGTAATATTTAAGCTGGAATTTATAAATTGTAGATCCGTGCCTTGCGTAAAAGTTTACATACACCACTAAAGTTTGGAAGTTGAGTATTACATATCATAACTGACTGCACCATGAGCTAGTCGATACAACTATTGTACAAGCGAAATACTACTTAATCAAGTAAAAAGTCAACCAAGTAGAGCAAGTCGAGATTCGCAACTCGAATACCATGATTGGAACAACACAACATTTTATGAACCAATGAAAAATTGAGTATATCATAGTTAGTTGCAATGGGATAGTCCATATATAAAAACATTATACAAGGCGAAATATTACCTAGTCAAGTAGAAAAGTCAATCTGAGAGCAAAACAACTATTAGAAACATGGTGGGTCGGGGGTGGTGGTGAATTTATGACTCGAAGATAAATTTAGAGATTACTAGACATCTCGTGCAATGACTACTGGGGGAGGAATTACTAGACGTGACTATCAATGAGGAGTCTAAGACTACTAGAAAGTAACAACAACATAGCTAGTACAATCCCACAAGTGAAATCTGAGGAGGGTGATGTGTACATTTACATATTGTTGTCCTATCTTGTGAAGGTAGAGAGACAATCTCCAACTCCGAGGACAGTTTGAAAACAATAAAAGAAAAAACATTACTACACATTGTTACTACTAGAAAGTAACGATAATAACAACATATATAACCAATATAGTCTTACAAGTGGGATTTGACAAGAATAGTGTGTTACATGTCCGCATTGTTGTCTCTACCTTGTGAAGGTAAAGAAACGATCTCCAACTCGAAGGACGACGGTCGGAAAACAATAAAAGACAAAAAAAACCTAACCTGCATCTCATTTGTGCACAACCTTCTGATCTCCCAACATACATCCTACAACTTGGGCATCTTTGCCATTCTTGACTCTTAACAAGTTGCAAAAGTTGTAAACCCTCAATCTCCCTTTCATCTTTATTCAACTTCTCAAATTCTTCACACACAATCCCCAAATGCCATGGAACTTTACACTTTGCACAAAAATACCTTCTACATTCTGGGCATTTAATATCTCTTACTACGTCCACACATTCATCAATAAAAACCGCAGAACAATCCTTAAAAGGACAATAAATTTTCTCGTACCTCATAATCATAGACTCACACGACACGTCTCCCCACCTAACAAAAACATCGTTAGGCAAGATGGAACCGCAATCATGCGGTTCCAGTACCCTGTTACAACTCGTAACGGGGCACGAAATTCGAGAAATGTTCTCTTGAAGCTTTGAAGATATGTACTTAGTAATGCAATTTTTGCAATAAGAATGATTGCAACCTAAGATTTTGAACATATCATTTGTAATAGATTTATCATCAACACAAATATCACACGTAAAAATGTCACATTTTTTAATTGTTGAGATTTCCATTGAAGAAGATTAATTAATTTTTCTTTTTCTTTTTGTATTAAGCTACAAGAATGAATCTAATAAAATGGATTTGGTGAGAAGACGACAAAACATTTTTTTTTTTTGAGTTATAAATGGATAACTCTTTCAACTTCTATAAAAAAGGTTTTTATTTTTTTAAAGAGTTTTAGTTATATACGCTTCTCAGTATTATTATATGTCACTTAAAGAGTATGTATAAGTAAATCTCCTTAAAATATGGGATTCGTAATCTTAAAATAAAATTGGTTATCTCTTATATATTACACATAAAATTGAGCTAATGATATAAAAAATAAATTCTTATCAATATATATTACTCATTTATATGGCAATTTTGGTTTTTTTTGAGTCAAATAGTTTAAATTTGATTGACAATTTAATTTGCGCATGGAAATTTTCAAATTTTTTGAGATAAAATTTATGTATTTTTAAACTACGTAAATAGTATGATAAGTCACAACAAATAATAATTCGAAATATTTAAAAAATATATGAAAATTTTATTGTCAAAGATAGATTGATTTGAGTCTCAAAATTCGAAAGGTGTCACATTTTTTTTTACCCTTAAATTTTAGATATAATTCTAATTTTAGTTAGATCTAGTTTTTGAGAGCAATTAGTACGACTTCCAAAAGATATGAAAATCTAAAAATAAGGGTAAAAGAGTTTTATATAAAAGGAATGACTTAAAAAGAAAATGATCTAAATACATAAGGAAAGATTTTGATAAGATTTGGAGCTAAATATATGGAGAGATTTTTTAAATATTTTAAGATAGAATCTAAAAAATTCCTTGAAATGTACTTTCTTCTTTTATTTATGTTAGGAATTTTTAACAAGTATATTTTACCTATTTTTATTTAGATAAGGAATTTTAGGGAATGTTTTTATATATTTTGACATTTTTTGGATTAATTCTTTTTGAAAATCATAATTGCTTCGTAGGTTGTATAAAAATTAATTCAATTAATGATTTTTTAAATTCTTCACCATTTTTGTAATTCATTATTTCGCATTTTAAGAAATTAAGAACCTCGTCATTTCCTAACAAAATATTTTCCTTCACACTAAACACTGAAATTCATACCTTGATCAATGAAAATATTACTCTCTGTTTACTTTTACTTATCAATATTTCAACTTATCGAGGTCAAACTAATGAACTTTGACCAACATTTTAAGATGCATTTTTTCATCATATTAGTATGAGAAGAATTGCAACTTATGTTAGGGAATACAAGGCGATATCAGAAACGTGATAAGAATCGGGATTGATATTGAAAAGTATAAATAAATTGAGCAAAATAATAAATGAAGACACAGATTTAACGTGGTTCACCCAACAATAGGTTACATCCACCGATAACGACGAGCAAAATATCACTATAATAGAGAAGTCTACAACAAAACCTCACTGGGCCTAAGCACTACGAGGATATAATTTTTGTGTATCACTCAGTGATATAAAAAGA
>JAOTQJ010000072.1:604990-638835 GCA_025642045.1 Solanum sejunctum | reverse complement strand
GGCCAACCTTCCACCAACCATTTGCCTACCAATTTTGAATAAGTGGGAGTTGCCAACTTGGACCAAAAATTCAACATGGAGCAAAGAAATTTTTTATGTTTTACACTTAATTAATTCTTATAAGTTCCTAATTTTACACTTTAGCTCAACTTTGATGGTCATATATAGAATAAATGCTAAAATTTACTTTTTGGACAATTTGAATAATCAAGAACTATTTTCTCTCTCTTCATGGTCGTGCACTTAATCTGTCATGACTTGAAATTTGGGTGTGACAATACTTGCCTAATTTATTAAGACAAGTTAATCTATACTTACGCAGTCCAATATAATAATAAAAGCAGAAGGTAAAATAGCGTAAATTAGAATATATGCATAAAGAAATCGAACTGAAATCATCCCAGAAATGGTGTCATATGTGCAAGCCATTAGATAATGTATTTGAAAGAAAGCACAAGTCTTAATATCAGCTCTTGAATTGAACATAACATAAATATAGAATCCTCAAGGGTCTGTTGAAGAGACAAGTAGCTACGTACCTATCAAGAATTCAGAAGCTCGGTCTAACAAAAAGAGATCTAATCAAGAGGCATGGGGCTCACAACCTACCAAAATGTAGCATGGGGTGATCACCAAACAACACGATATTTAACAAATAGAAACTAAATATGAAATAAAGCAATGCAGAACACAAGTACTCATATTCACCCAAACCAAATACTGCCAAAGTACACCTGCACTCAAAAAAGTCTCAGCACAACAATGCTATATAAATGAATACACATCATGGAAGACAACCTTAGAATAATCAGTTGATCCCCAGACTCAAGTATTACAGTAGTCTATAAGCAATAGAAGCAGGTATAGTCTCATAATACAGTATCCCAATAGTGTTATCTTCACAATGTACAAGACTCAAGGTATCAATATATACATATCACAATCTCTCAATAGCTTAATCTCAATAATGTACAAGGTTCAAGCTTTCAACACATCACACACGGCACAAATAACAATTTCAAGAAAGAAATGGTATGAAATGGAGTGAATGTTATGAAATGTAAATAATGTGATGCAATGTCAAATAATTATGATGCATGTCTGTCCTACAAAACACATCCATTGATCGCCTCAAATCGAAACTCATAGGGGATATATCTGTCCATACATTTGCCCCAGCTTGTGAAACTCTTTCCCTGTATAATCAATATCACATAATATGGCTCGTGTGGCTCGTTCCTAGTATTATCACAGTTACATGCCATAGCTCGTGTGGCTCGTTCCCAACATATATCAATATAACATGCCACAACTCATGTAGTCTATTCTTAATATATATATATATATATATATATATATATATATATACCAATGTCATATGCCACGGCTCGTATGGTCCTTTCCCAATATGTATCATATAGTGGAACTCAGTCAAGAATGCACGACAAGAAAATATTCATATGGAGTAATAAGAAGTGCATGCAAAAGTCCACATTACAAAAAATATATCATTTCAAGTCTACTCACAGTATACAATGTATAATGATCTATCTGTTCCAAGCTTATTGTTGGACACTTAAAGAATGAAGCTTTGTATTGATTCTATGTTTGATTTTTCCTTAGTCCCACTTGCCCATCAAATTCTGCTATTATTTATATTCAAAACTGATGAATTCCAAGAGGTTTTGGTGAGGTGCCTTCGGTTTTCTTGTTCGCCATGTTGCGACTAGGATCTAGGCTTGAAGCGCAACAGTCTAATCGTAAAATAAAATAAAGTTGGGTATTTATAGAACTAAAGTCCTACTCCTAAACAAACTAGGAAAATTTAACCAGTAGGTTCTTATAGGTCCCACCAGGCCCTTGGTGGGGGTCGTGGTAAGTTGCCTTGGCCAAAAGGCCTTGGTTGTCCCTGGAAGGCTCGCACCACGGCCAACTGTGAGGCTCGTGGTGGGATGCCTTAGTCGTTTGGTGGATTATTGTTCCTGGACTATTGCCTTCACACCCCTTGATGTGCACCATGGCCCTTGAAGGGGGATCATGGTCAGTTGCCTTAGCTATTTGGTGGCTGCCTTCCCCTGGACGAGCACCCTTCATGGACTAGACACTGCCCACCTAGTGCACCACAAGCCTTGGTGAAGCTTGTGGTGTGTCTACAGTGTCCAAACACGTTTGTCCAGCCTCCACACATCAAGAAAAATGCCTCTCATTCCATGTTGAGGCTCGTGCACGACTGCCTCCTTCCAATTCTAAGAAAACTTCAACTGAAGTCTGTCCAATGGCCTTCAAATCAAGCATGGCTTAGTTACCAGTAAAAGTGACACAAACACACATCAAACCAATAAAACGTGCTTGTGAATTTACAATAACCCTATGTTTTGAGCCCCAAAAATATTGTCCTTTGAAGACACATCACTTCTGGCTTACAAGCAAACCTATCTAAAAGTAATATATAGTATGGTGGAGTACTAACACGAGCTAAACAAGAAATACATTAGAATTTGGGATATACTCAAGGAGATCTCCCTTCTAGATACTTGGGGAAACCTTGTGGATTAAGTGAATTCATAACAAGCAACACATAGAGGAAATGCCTATTCCATAACAAGCTAGTTGGATGATATGAACGATTTTTAAGTCGAGAAAGCATTTATGTTACACCAAACAACATGCCATTGGGAAGAAAAGTTTGATTAAATCTACCTATCTATAAATGGCGGGAGTGTTACGTAAAGAGCCTTAGAGAGGACTAATGTTTTTGAATCATGCAAGTCCAGAAGCTATCTTTACACTATGGATTCAAGTGCAAAACAGACTACTAACAGTGAATAGGTTAAGGAAATGGGGAGTCCATGTTGAACCCATATGTGCCCTATATAAAGTGGCTGATGAAGATAGAAACCATTCATGGTAATTACATTACATATAAAGTTATTTTGATGAAAAACACAATAAACATGTTAAATATATGATGTTAGTCTAGTAATTTTAGAAATAGTCGCATTCTAGAGGACGTAAAAAGGGTATTTTATCAACGGCCTCATCATAGTCATTCTTAAGGCTACAAGAGAAGTTTGGAAATAATCCTTCTTTACACATTTGTGCAACTTCCGCTGTAGGATAAGAAACTGTTGCCTCAACAGCGAAATCAAAGCATAACCAGAAGCAACTTTGTTCTACTTCTGGAGGATATGTTTTGCAACTTACCGATAGCGTAGTGACACATCCCGCCCAAATTTTGCCCCAAAATTGCGCGCGCAAGAACGTGTCCCTATTGTCTGGCAGGGCTCCGAAACTGTCCGGTACTGTAGCAGCATTGTAACAGTACCATTGGAGCACTGTAGCAATTGCTAGAAACAGCCGGTACTATAGCAACGGCCATTTTCACTGTAGCAACGGTCCACAAAAACTTGTATAAATAGGCTAGTCATTTGCCATTGTAACACATCTACAAATCTTCCAATTGTATAGTATTCTTTCAAGGAAAATAAAACTTTCCTTCTTAAAAGCTCTTTGTCCTTTGTTTCACAAACTCAGCATTCCCTTAGTAGATCCTAGACAACAAGGCTTGTTAGACTTTGCCATATCAAGTAAATTTCGCAGGCAAACCGTCTAGCACCGCAAGGTATCCTTAGCTTGAGTTCTAAGGCCGTGACAGTAGGGAATGATATAAATAGAAACACAAAAATCTGCTCCCAAGCCTTCATTTTGTTCATATTTCCTGTGAAGATAAATAATTATTCAATAGTTTTATAAGCACAAGTATAGCAATACATTTCCACTTCCATGGAGTCCTCCCTACATTCTGTATTCAAATTCTGTGTATCCTCTACATCGGTGTATAATGTATATACATTGCATTTGAAAAGACTAGCAAGTATAAAATCACTTTTATTGAAAACTGTCGTACTAATTGTATAATAATACATAGTATCCGTATTGGGTACCACAGCATACAATTTTATGCCATGATAACTTTCCCTTATTGTGAAATATTTAACAAATCAATACAAGCTTCTTTCTTTCTATAATTTCCATTTCCCCCTTTGGGAGTTTCTGACTTTCCATATCAATGATCTCAAAGAATAACTTCTATCAATGATATTATATATCAATGTCGAAAGGATGGACATTTGGATCAAAAACACGGTTGTGACAGGTTTTGTCACAAGGATAAGGGCAATCAATCTTCTGGAATGGATTTTTGTCATAAAACCAGTCTCCGAGTGCTTTGGCTATTGTCTGCAGAAGATACATTTTTGGCACAGTCAGTGGTTCTACGCGATAGGACACTACAAATGATCTACGCCAACAAGAAGTTAAACGAACATGTTAGATAGTTGAGTGAATGTATTACCTTGTTAGCTAACTTAGGAGAGTCAGCCCTGTACCATGTTTCTTGAACTTCAGTTTGACAGTGTGCATAGCAAGAGTTGATGAAATACCCTCTTGACGAAGAAGGGCCGAGTGCATATAATGCTCTTAGAAATCCCAATCTATAAACTGAGGAACGAGTCTTAATTGTCATCCATCATGAACAAATGCAAAATATATCGTTTCTATATTGGAATGAAAGCATCGATGGTAATTTTATCACCTAACGTTAAAATTCAGCATAAAGGAATTGAAGGATTAGAGTCTTGACCTTGCATAATTTGAAGCTGACTGGAAGAACATTTCAGTATGTCAAGTTTGCAGTTGAGCCAGAACCCATAGGGATCAGCAACACTTGGAGCCAAAATGTTCTTTATCTGAATTCAAATAATATTAAGTCATGAAGATCAACTAATTCCACACTGTTTTATACATTTATTGCTATTCATGGCATATGTTATAGGATAAATATGTCAGACCAATTGGGATCAGCAAGTCCAGGAGCCAAAGTGTTCTCTATCTGAAGTCAGATAAGGAAGACCGAGTAATTCCACTCTGTTTTATGCATTCATCGGTGGTATCCATGTCGTTGAAGTTATCGGACAAACAAGGCAATCTGATAAGATCAGGGTCTTGAAAGGACCAGCTCCATATCTAGCATAGGAACTTTGAGATATTGACCAGATAATTGATGTTGTTTCATATTCTGAGATCCTCTCGTGATAAATAAAGATTGCAATGAATATCATGCTATGTGTCAACAATGACATATCTTGTCCGACGTTTGTGTCCCCAAACGCATGAAATCAATTGGAGAAGACAAAAAGCAGATTTCAAGTACCTTTTACCTAAAAAGTCACTACATAGCATCCAAAAGTGTTCTTCCTACTTAAACATTAAATCTCTCAGTAACAGTTTTAGACGAGGTATTATATCAGCGTACAGAACATCACCATAACACAGAAGGGCTAAGTTCTCAAGAAGCCAATGAAGCAAAAAGGCAATAATTATAAAACAATTGAGGATCGAAATAGAGCAAAGAAAAGAAGTTCTAAAAGAGAAGATAGTACGATCCAACAAGACTTGGAGTTTCCAGAATGCCCTTTACCTGCCAGGAATCATAGGCTGCATTAACTAGGAAAAGTGGCGTCCGCACGTGTTGAGCAACATTTTGTGGGAAAAAACACTGCAAGATGCATTAGACTATTGGTGTAAGATGAAACTAAAATAAAAGACACAAAACATATCATAGAAGTGATAGCTCTTACCAAATGTGGTTTCAGTCTTGAGGTACACACTGGCGGCAGATTCTTGGAAGAACCCTGAAGCCAATATAAGGTAAAATGAACATGAAATTTATCTGAAGTTCTCCATAACGTAAAATGAACATGAAATTTATCTGAAGTTTCTCCGTTGACTTTACTATTTCTTCTTTTTCTGGGCGCAAGTAACATTAGAATATTAAAATTCATAGAAAAGGAGATAATAAGTTACAAAATTCCAACGTTTTTATTCTTCAAAGAGAAAAGGAAAAAATGACAACAATCTACAGGATGTTCACTTCACAAATAAGATCAAGTCGGGGTTGGCTAAACCAGGGATCACCCACAACAGGCAGTGCACAGCCAGAAGATGAAAGAAATAATGTGGAGCAAGCTAAAACGAAAATTATAGTGGAATTCGCATGAGAAGGATGATAAAGAAACATACATGTAAGTTAACAACATCTTTGAAGTATTCTTCAATATGAGGCGCACCAGAAATATCTTTCCTGCAATAAAGCAGAAAATTATATTAGAAGCCGAAGGAAAGTAAAATTCTTGGAAGCTCTAAGAACACCAAGATTTTTTGTTTATTACTAGTAATTGGAGAACATCAGGATAGTAATAAACTACAAAAATGCTTACGCATTGATAAAATAACCAGCATCCGAAAAGCACTTTACTTTAGCACCCATTGGTAAGAGTGCTTTGAAGCTGTCACAATGTAAAATTGAAGTCAATCCGCCAGCTGAACATCCAGACAGAATAGCCTAACATTAGAACTTGATTTGTGAGCCAGTCAATAGTAAAGTATTACGAGCGTCTAAGCATCTGAGAAAGAGAGAAGCAGTCAGGACGCAGTACATTTTCAGCATTCTTCATTCCTTTTGCCAACAAATCCTCCATAACAGCAAGAAAAACTCTCGCCCCTCTGAAGTGAAGATTAGTAATCTGATAACAATCAAGGATTTCATCAGAATCATTAAAAAAAATCAAGTTGAGAATGTTAGTCTCCACAATTTTATTATGTAATATTGGCAAAATTGTGGTTTAGAATGAATCAAGAGTTTCAGTATTAACTCAAAATTACCCGATTGACAGCTTGAACATCACCAGTGAAGGATGATCCATCACAATATCTAACCTTTACTCTGTTCCAGTTATAGAAGTCTACAATTTGAACGAGATGTAACATTGTTATTCAGACAGGAAAAATGTAATTCACGAGAGCCATCAAAACAAAAGAGGGTGAAAGCTCTACCTGGATTATACTGAGGCATGTTGCTGAGAATCCCTGAGAAAGCAAGATTTTTTACCATCTGCTTAGATGATCCCAAGCGAGTATTCTTACGGGAAAGACAAGTGGCGACATTATTGCACCAACCTCCTCCCTGAAAATAAAGCTTTCAAAGTTGAATTTTGATATAAAGACATCTTTTCCATTCCAATCACGTAGAGATAATTCAAAAGGTGTCTCCACAAAACTAAATATTCTTCATAGTTGTACCTAGGCAATTTATTCTCCGTGAGCTAAGCTCGACTGACAAAGCATGGCCGAGGTTTCTCGAACCTGAGACCCCTGATTTGGGAGATCCTTGCTCAACCAACTAGGGATTATGGCTGGCGAATTTTGTTTAGATCATAAAGCCTCAAAATCAAATTTTAAGATGTCCCTAATATTATTCATCCATCATTTCTTCTGATTATTGTAAATCACAAGGCTAAAAACTCTACTTAGTTGCTGCAATATTGAATGAAAAATCCAAGTAATTTGTATTGAGATAGAAATATGATCCAAAAAATGCAACAATAAAAGTTTTGCCATTTTGTCGTTCACAGAAGTCTATCGATCAACAAGACGAGTTATCTAACTTAAACTCTAGTAAAAAAATTGTGAATAGATAAACAAACCTCCATTTGGATTAACCAACTGTTAACCCCTGTACCAAATCCTTTATCATGATGATATGCTGGTGGACTCCCATCCAGACATACTGCAAATACATCAACAGCATCGAACTCATCACATTTCCAAATTCATGAACTTAGCACCCGTTTGGCCATAGATTTTGAAATTAAATCTTGAAAATTTGAGTTCATAAAGACATGATTCTTGATTGGAAAAAATAAAGTTTTTTGAGTAGAAGTCCCAAAAAATGCTCTTAAATTGGTCTGCGCGAGTTATAGCCAAACAGATATTTGAAGATAAATTTTCAAAATTTATGGCTAAGCCATCTTTAGTGTCTTACCTGCTCCTTTTTCCACCCCACTCAGAACGTAAGTAATATTTACAAAGAGCCCTTCACTTCTAAATATAATCGACAAAGCAACTAATGAATATATCCATTGCTGCACAGTCCCATTTACCATTCTGCATATCATTTTATTTGGCAAAAAATACATAAATAATCAATACACAAAGTTCTAAGAACATAAAGAAGACAGCTAAACAGAGCAAACTGACCAATCATAAACAAGCAATTTAAAAGTGTTAGCACACACCCAATCACAATAAAGATTACATTTTTATACCCCAAAAAGATGATGTTGTTTTTTTTCAATATCAAAATTTCTCTATATTCAGCAAAACCCCATGATAGAGAAAGTGACACCAATGCTACTAAATCCTTTTATCAGAACAAAATAAAAATCAATTTGAAGAGGAAAACAAAAAAGTACCTGAAAATGGCAATGAAGAGATTGAGAAAATCTCAAAATGGGATTACTTGGGATGAAATTTTACACTGAATCCAGTTCAGTGTTGTTATTTTGGAGCTAAAATAAGCTCCAACAACAAATGTAGGCGTAAACTAAAAGCATATGATGTTCTTTTTTTCAAAAAAGAATTCAAGAAAATATATGATCCAATTCCTCAACAGCTTTTTGTTTTGTTTGTAAGAAAAGAAATGGTTTTTTTACAGAAGTAATTTTGCAGATACAGAACCCAAGAAATAAAGAAGCAGCCGACACTTATTCGCAGAGAAATTTAAAAAGTGATTTTTATCATTTTTTTAATTGTTTTTTTTTGGTATTTACTGTTTTTTTTTTGTTGTTGCTGCTTTCGTGGTTGTTTTCTATGGCTGCTGTAAACAGACATGCTTTATTGATTTGTTGGTAAGATTTGATATATGACCCGACCCGACCCGAATGAAATAAATTACGAGATTTACGCACTCCAGGTTGAATTAATCGGAATAACACCCGAATGACACAAATTGCGAATCTTATCGGTTTGCTAATACACATATTTTGAAGATAATATTATTTTAAAGATTCTTTTTCAATACCCTTTTGTTCATTTTTAATTGTCGCTTAAACTATTTTGAATATCTGATAATATTTGTTCATTTTATGAAATTAAGAAATAATTTTATATTTAATTTCTAATTTATTTTTATCATTAACTATAATTATTTTTCTATTATATTTTTCAAGATAATATATTTACTATTTTCAAAGGGTAATTTTCATAAAATTATCTCATCATTTACTACTTCTTAATTCTTATATCAAGTTAATAAGGGGCAAATAAAAATAAATTAAGAGAGTGTGTAAGACTCGAAATCGAAAATTTTAATTAAAGATGAACAATTTCATGCGATGTATTACATCTTTGGTGGTACCTAGGCATTTGATATATTACATTTTAATTTATTTTTTTTCTTATATATATAATCTAAAAATGTCCAATACCGAAACAACTTCCTATGTACGTATTCGTAGAATTATATAAAATATTACTCTCTCGTCGTATTTTATGTGGCACCCTTTGATGTGGCATGATGTCTAAGAAAAAAAGTAAGACTTTTGAAACATGTGGTCTAAAATCATTCTAAAAATTTGTGTAGTTGAGATTCATTTCATTAAGGGTAAAAAAAATTTTAAAGTCAAATTGTTTTCAATTTAGAGTAAGAAGAAATTCTTTTTTGAGATAGACAAAAAAAAGGGTGTCATATAAAATAGAACAAAGAAAATTTCCTTTTAGATGTGTAATTGGAAATTCGAAAAAAGTTGAAGGGAATACATGCATTTTCTTTTTTCTATTTTTTGGTTGCACTTACACTTGTAAAGCATGCTTAAAGGATCTTAAATCGTTAGACGTAACTAACCTCCCAACTTCTTTTGTCACAAATTAAATGTTGGATCTTCTATCCATTTGAACCAAAAAGAGTTACGTTAAGTTTGTTGAGAATGTTGGCCACTTGTGTTAAATCTTTTGCCGTGTTGCACCAATTCTCTTGTGTATAAAAAAAAAACTTGATATACAATTTGACAGTGACTTTGAATCTTCTATCTATTATTGAATTTTTGTATGTTGTTTTGATCCATCCTTTTATTATTAGCTAGTTTTAGTTAAAGACGTTAAGTTATGTTTAAGGTTTTTTTCTTTTTACATGTTATTCTAGGAATTATTCCAATTCTTGATTTAGTGTTTCGATGTTTAGTGTTTGATATCGAGTCTACATCATTTGTTAAATTATTCGAATCTCTTTTATAGACTATCTTTTGAAGGTTGAGCTAGATGCAAGATTCATTTGCTTATAAAATTGAAGATACTTTTAAAACAAATGCAAATGAGTTATCATAACATCAATTATTAAAAGGACATAGAGTATCACATTGGGTGATCCTCTTCTCTCAAGTTAATTTTTGAAGTTGAGTCGGTATTGTTAGGCTTAAAGAAATTAAAATGTGATTCATGTATACTTGAATCATGTCTTGTACATACTTGAGCCAAATGTTCATACTTCATATGTACCGTACACAAGTTTTACTAGTTGTAATTTTACTTTTACCTTAGTCCACTACTCCACTTGATAATACATCTCCCCTTCTCAAGAAAAAAGTAAATTCTATCCATTTGTACCTGAAGGTTATTTTTTATGTTACATCATGCTATGTTATTTGTCCATAATCTTTTGTCAAAAAAATTTGCTTTTGGCGCACTCTAAATTGGGGTACTCATTCTTTTAGCCATTTTTTAGTTAAATCTAAAAAGAAATAATATGCTCATTTTATGAATAAATGCATTAAAATAATAAAATTGAATTTTAGATCTAACTCATGTCCTAAAAATTAGCGTAACGAATGAAATATTATTTAAAAATATCAATCATCCTACTGAATCAATCACTGATTAATTTTTTCATTCTTCAAGGGTAAATTGCTTCTAAATATATTATAGGTAAGAAGAAACATTTTTCACAGTTTGAGAGGCAAGGGAAATAATTTCCATCTAACAAGAAATAATTCATTCCAAAACGTCCTAGCAATTCTTGGGGAGGAAAAGATTTTTCATACAAGAAACACAGTCAATGTCACTTCCAATACTCTTTCACAAATGATTTAACAATAATTTGAATATTTTCGACCACACAAAACATTCACCTTATATCACTACACTTAACAGCAATAATAAAATTGCGGCTATATTGGATTTAGCAAAAATAATAAACATGATATTTATAATTAACGTTTTATATAATTAACGACTTTTACATAACTAACTTAATTATCGCTAAAAAATCTATTACTATTTAAATATGTATCCCTTTTGTTGTGTATTACTTCTAATTTTTTTCACCAACAACTAGCAATAATTTAAATATTTCGCCCACACAAAATGCACCCAAGCATCGGTTATAATTCTCTTTCACAACCGACTAGGAATAATTTCTTTTTTTTGAAAAAAAATGCATTCAATTGTTTTATATTGTTGGAGTGGCCAAATAAAATAGGTTGTTAACAGCATTAAGATGCGATATATTTATAAAATAATATTTTATATATATACACAATATATTAGTCAATTAAATTATTTTTTATTTTATATTCAATATTTATATTTAAACTTTGACAAATTTAAATTGCCATCACTCATTTAAAAGTGAAATATTCTTCCACGTACTACTCCAATTTGATCGAAATCTCTAATTAAAAAAATTATTTATCCAGCCTAACTGGACAGGACTCACGAGGATGACGGTGATTAATTAAGGCAAAGCATAAATAGAGTTGGGAGATCAGAGGTCAGCCGTCGCTCAATTAAAAGGTGGAGCCTTTATGGTGCATCCACTTTTCGGCGCGTAAATTACAACACGAACTTTAACAACTCTAGTTTAGCGTTAAATAAATACTTTCTCAGTTTTAAATTAATTTAATTTTTTTAAAATTTTCTTTTAATATTTAAAATAATTAAGTTATCAAAAATTAAAGAGAAATATTTAAATTTTTTTATCTTTATATTTTTATTTATTAATATTTTATTTTTTAAAAAATAAATTATATTATATATTTTTAAAGAATAACAGTAAAAAATATAATTTAAATTTTATCTTTAAATATTTTTTTAATATAATAAATTTTTGCACAAATTAAATAAAAATCAGATAGAGGGAGTAGTGTCATTTTCATCGTTTTATTTTAATGATCATTTTAACTTTTTTATTTATTCATTAAAAGTAATTTTTTTTCATTTTTTAAAAAATAATCTATTTTAATTAGATATGAAATTTAAAATAGAAAAATTCAAATTTGTAATCCTAAATTAAAATAATGTCAAACGTATCATACATTGTAATTTTATAATCTTAAATATATCATATAAAAAATTAAAATTAAAATAGTGCCAAAAAAATATCATTTTTTTGAAATAGATTTTTTTTTAAAAAAAAAAAACAGAACATTCATTTTAAAACAAAAGAAATAATAAATAAAGAATAGAATTTACTAAGTTACTTCCTACCTAATAAAGAGTAATTAGTTTTTTTCTCTTTGATATTATGCATACTTATTTAATGTTAAAAGTAAAGTAAAAAATTATTTGTCAATTTTAATCTTAAATTTCTTCCTAAGGTTGAGAATTTTTTAAAAATAATTTTTCTTTCTATAAAATATAAATGAAATTTATATAACTTTACTCAATAGACCTCGCGTATGAAACTATATTAAATATCTCATTGTTATATTTTAAAATAATTTCTTTTTTAGATGAAATGATAATTAAATGGAGTGAAGAAGAGTGCTAGTAATCTATTGTTTTTGGCATAAAAACATACCTATGCCATTTAAATTGGCTTCGATTAGTATTTTTGGCATTTAATTTGGGCGTATATAAATATATACTAAAATTTGTATAAATTAAATAAGTAGATCTAAACATACATTATATAATACATATATGAATATATTTATTTATTTAATTTTATATAAATTTAAATATCTTCTAATACATATTCAAATGTAAAAGAACATAAAAGTGAATTAGAATGCAATTAAAGTGCACATTGTATGTCATTGATTTTGCCTTTGGTGTATTCCTTTGCTCACTTTTACCCAACCATAAAGACAATTCGTTTGTTTTAGTTCCTCTGTTTCATATTAAGTTAATTATTAGAAAATTTTTTATATTTTAAAATAAGTTAATTATTTACTTTTCAAGTGATGTATTAAAATTTTTTTTCAAATTTATCCTTCATTAATTAAATTTCTAAGGTTAAGTTTTGTGTGAGAAATAAATAATACATTAAATGAGTGTATAAAATTTGAAAAGGATAAAAATAAAAAAATATAATTAAATTTTATCTTTTTTTTTTAATATATGTAAAAATACCTTACAATTTATTTAATACGAAGAAGAGAGTATTTAATTTTCAAATTTTTAAAATGTTTTGGAAACGGGTGGGTCGGGCAGCGTGCCCTAGGTGTTTGGTTGTTTCACTTTTATAGAGCATTTCTCAATTGTAAATTGCATGTGAAAACAACTGATTAGACTACTTAAAAAGGGCTTTTTCACCCCCAAGAATTGCTACAAAGTTTTGGAATTCCAATGGCCTAACTTAGGGATCAAATTTCATTTTCATAGTATCACATTTTTTATTTTTTTATTAAGAGTTTAATATTTGTATTGGAATTTAATTAATTTAAATTTATATTGCATAAAATTTTAATTAGAGAAAAATATTTTCTATCAAAAATTTTTTATATTTACTATTCAAACTTAAAATTCCAAATTAAAAGAATAATCTCATTCATTGTAATACATCTTCTACAGGGAGTATCACATCTCATTGTAAGTTGCAAATTCAAGTTCACATGTCTTATAATCACTACTCACAAGTGTTTGAGTGATTTCTCTAGTTATAAACTTTATAATGTTTCAATTTCTTTTTAGACTTAATTCGAAGATCTCTATATTTAGTGTTGAATGCGAACTGCCTTAATATTTATATTACATTGATTTTATTTAAAAGAATCAATCTTAAGTAATTCTTTTATTGGATATTATTTGGTCTCTAACGATTCATATAATTTTTTATAAATTTGAAAATATTCTTAACTAAATAATAAAAAGCAATGTGTAATTTCAAGGGCATGATTCATTGTGGCTTTGTATTTTCAAATATGCAAAATGAAAGTGCTCTTAGTTCGTCAAACAAAAATATTTCTTTAAAAGTGAACAATTAAGATTATAGGTTCAAATTTAGGTTCTCTTCATTCTATGCAGGACGTCAAATTGTTATTTATATTTTTTCAAGAATATGTTAATAAAAAATATAGTGACCACATGGACACGTACTATGTGTTTTTCATGCATATAAAAATTTAAGTAACACCTAGACTCTCACTCTACAAAAAAAAATAATTAATTTCAGGTTATGTAGACCATGTAGTTTATTATTAAAAAATAATTCATGCAGTCCAAAGTCATTGATAATTTAGGCTGTTACAACGGATTAAAAATTTCACGTACTCCTAAAAATTAATAAGTTTTAACTAAAACACCTTTAGTTATGTCTTTTTTTCTTTTAGGTTGATACTTATAATTATCATTAAATCTTTACATTGAATAATTAGAAATATGGCAACTTAAATACTTTCTTGATTTTGTGAAATATTAATTATTTTTAGACTAATTTTTAACGAGTAAACCATTAATTATTTTTAAGAGAAGGGGATATTGAGTTAATTTCATATGATATAACTTTATTTTGCTTATTATAACAGTAAAACTATAAAATTATTTTTGTCATGTTAAAATAAGTAAACTATGTATAAATCTTCATAAAAGACCAAAAAGTCATATTTCTGGCATCGGAACACAGCCCTCACAACATTAGTGGTTTGTGACTTTGTAAATTTTATGTTAGAAAATTAAATAATTTTCATCATGCGAATATTTTGACTTTGCATATGTTAAAACAAAATGAGATCTAAAAATGGCAAAAATGACTTTATTCTCATTAATTAAGAATCAAAATTATTATACTTTAGTGAACTTTTGGCTCAAAGATGAATTGTTTGTTATAGTAATAGGTAAAGTTGATTTAGTGGGGGCAAGTGGAATTCCATTACTCAATATGGCAATGAGTGGTGCATTGATATGAATCCAAAAGAGGAGCAATCTAAGAATTATAAGTCCATGTGCATGTAGGGATTTAATTAGTTCATGCATCAATTCTGCTAGCTAGTGACAGCTACCAAAAAACACGAAAGATCAATTCCTTACATTAAAAAAAACCAACCATGCACTATATATATTTTCATATCTGTGGATGGTGTGTAGATATTAAAATTTTAATTTGTTGGACTCTACGAGATAAATTTAATTTCTATTAAGATTTTTGAAGGCTAGTTTATCATAAGACTTAGCTCATGCTTATTATAAATGGTAACATGTTCCTCCTAGAATTCTGAATATCTTATAAATTCATGAAATATTTAGAAAGAGATCAAAATATTTGTTATAGAATATGAGGCGATAGCGGAAGCGTGATAAGGATCGGCATTGATATTGAAAAATATAAATAAATTGGGCAAGATAATAAATGGAGACACAGATTTAACGTGGTTCACTCAAACATAGGCTATATCCACGGACAACAAGAAGCAAAATATCACTATAATGAAGAAGTGTACAATAAAACCTCACTGGGCCTAAGCACTACGAGGATATAATTTTTGTGTATCACTCAGTGATATAAAAAGAGTATTACAACACTCACAAAAAAAAATACACAATGTGTTTTTCACAGAATTTTTTTATAGGCTCTCTCTTATTTTTCCTCTCCTTGGTGTGTTTAAAATGAAGACGCTTAAGTTCTTCTTTTATAGGCAAAACTTTGCCACAATTGTTGAAAAAACTCAACAAAGTTGGCAAAGTTGGTGGCCAAGAATGACATGCCTAATTTGACAAATTAGGCAGCCAATCTTGAACAAATTTAGTAGCCAACATTGTTGAAAAAACTTATGGCCAGATTTTAACAGTCTCCACCTTGGACCAAGTTTTACAAAATGCTCATCGTCGTATAAAGCTCCAAAGAGCTATTAGATGCTGAGAACACCAACTAAGTTCAAGCAATGCTCAAACTTAGCAACAGGCAATGACTTGGTTAACATACCCGCTGGATTTTCAGATGTGTGAACTTTCTTTACAGTAATCTCTTCAGCAACAATAGTATCTCTAATATAATGTCTTAGAGTGGTAGGCATCATTCTTGGTAAGATGAATAATACTTTGACTATCTGAAAATACAACAGTTGTATCCTGCATGACACCAAGCTCAATAACAAGATCACGTAACCAAGTAGCCTCTTTTACACCTTCTGTGGCTGCAATGTACTCTGCCTCTGTAGTAGACAAAGCCACAATAGATTGCAGCGATGATTTCCAACTGATAGCACTGGAACATAGGTTAAAGATGTAGCTAGAGAGAGACCTTCATTTATCGATATCACCACCACAATCAGAATCAACAAATCCAACAATATCATGTGATGTTGCCTTGTTTCTATTGAACACCAAACCAAGATCAGAAGAACCTTTCAAATATCGAAAGATCCATTTAACAGCATCCTAATGAATCTTTCCAGGATTGTGCATATAACGACTCACCATACTAACCGCATATGTAAGATCAGGTCTACTGCAAACCATTGCATACATAAGACTGCCAACAGCACTAGAATAAGTAACGTTTAACATAAGTTCTTTCTCTTCCTCCATCTTTGGACAATGATCAGATGACAACTTGAAATGAGAGGCAAAAGGTGTAGAGACGGACTTGCACGAGTCCATATTGAATTTGCAAAGAATTTTATAAATATAATTTTTTTGAGATAGAAATAACTTCCTATCTTATCGATCCTTGTGTATTTCTATGCCAAGAATTTTCTTTACCGCACCAAGATCTTTCATCTCAAACTCCTTACTGAGTTGAGATTTAAACTGTCAATTTGAGACTTATTGCGAGCAGCTATAAGCATATCATCAACATAAAGCAACAATTATATAAAAGAGTTATCATCATATTGTCGAAAATACACGCAACTGTCATATTTGCTTCTGGTAAAACCTTGCGCAATCATAAAGGAATCAAACCTTTTGTACCACCGTCTTGGAGCTTGCTTAAGGCCGAAAAGCAATTTCTTCAAACGACAAACACAATCTTCCTTTCCAGGAATAGCAAAACCCTCGGGCTGGTTCATATAGATCTCTTCTTCTAGTTCTCCATGTAAGAAAGTAGTTTTGACATCAAGTTGCTCTAACTCCAAATCAAACAGAGCAACAAAAATAAGTAGCATATGAATTTAGGTATGACAAACAAAGAGAAAATTTCATTAAAGTCAATACCTTCCTTTTGGTCAAAACCCTAAACAACCAAACGTGCTTTCCATCTTGCTTCTTCAACCTCGGGGATGCCATCTTTCTTCTTGTAAAATCATTTGCAACTTAATGGTCGCTTGCCTTTAGGAAGCTCACATAACTCCCAAGTGCCATTCTTGTAGAGACTTTCAATTTCTTCACTCATTGCCACAAGCTATTTAGATGAATCAGCATAAGTAATTGCCTCTGAATAAGAAGTCGGATCAACACTTTTATTGATATCTTGTGCATCAGACAATGCATAATCAACAACCTGGTCTTCATCATCATGACGATATCTAGCTGGCTTTGTAATAACTCTTCGTAGATGATTTTGAGCAATTGAATAATCTTGTTGTGTCTACATAATCTCAGTGGTATTATGATCATAATAATCATTGCTAAAATGATCTGTAGTGGAGAAAGTAGGAACATCGACATTAGGAGGAGATGAAGACCTTATCTCTAACTCCACCTTCTCACTGTTACTATGCTGATCACTTGTATCAGTAGAAGAAGAACCAAAATCTTTTCCAGAAAAAGGTAATGTATTTTCATCGAAAGTAACATCACGACTAAGAATGACTTTACCTGACTCATGATTCATAGACCACAAACGATATCCTTTTGACTTAGAAGTATAACCAAGAAATATGCATTTTTTAACTCTAGGTGCTAATTTTCCATCATTAACATATGCATATACAGAACATCTGAAAACTAGTAAATTAGAGTAGTCAATAGGAATACCTGACCAAACCTCTTCTGAAATTCTGAAATCAAGACATGAATGTGGGGAGCGATTGGCTAGATAGCATGCTGTAGAAACCGCTTCACACCAAAGATCACGTCGATGCCATAAACCAACATAAGAGAGCATACAACAAGCTCTCTCAAGTAGAGTCCTGTTCATTCATTCTGCAACGCCGTTCTACTGGGGATTTCCAACCAGTGTTTTATGTCTAGCAATACCAGCTTGAGCGTAGAACTTATTAAAATTTATTTCACAGAACTCGAGACCATTATCTGTTCAGAGCTTCTTTACTTTCTTCCCTGTCTGGGTTTTAACAAGAGCTTTCCATTTCTTGAAAGTAGGAAATGCTTCATTTTTATGCCTCAAGAAATAAACCCAAACTTTGCGGGAGAAATCATCAATCAAGGTCATCATGTAACACTTCCCTCCAATAGAAGGAACTTTGAAAGGTCCCCAAAGATCTAAGTGGATGTAGTCGAGGATACCTTTAGTACGGTGCATTGCAGTGGATAAACTTGCCCTTTTCTGCTTCCCGAACACACAATGTTCATAGAATTCTAACTTACCCATGCCATCACCAAGAAGACTTCTTTTGCTCAACAGATTCATACCTTTCTCACTCATATGCCCAAGATGCATATGCCACAAATGAGTGAGATCACGATCACATAATGAGGATGTGGACACAACTACTAATTCTGTTATAGTGGAACCTTGCAAGACATACAAGCTACCGTGTCTCTTTGCTTTCATAAGAACTAGGGCACCTTTAGACACCTTCAGAACTCCATCTTCAGCTGAATACTTAAAACCAAGAGATTCAAGAGTACCCAAAGAGATTAAATTATGTTTTAAATCAGAATATGACGCACATTTATCAATGTCCTGATACAACCATCATAGGTCTTAATCTGTACACTATCAATACCAACAACCTTGCATTGAGAATCATTTTTCATCAAGACAATACCACAATTGATAAGGTTGGGGCGATGGATTTGAGGACCCTCAAACGGCAATGCAAGGACCTGTAGCATCCAGGGAGAATTGTGTGCTGGGACAGGGGCACAACCCACCTGTCGCATCCAGGCATGAGACTCTGCTGGTACAGGAATCCATATGTGGTGAACTGGTCTCTGTGAGGAGACATATGATAGGTGCAGCTAGTATCTAGAATCCACTCAGTTTTACTTCTTTTTTTCAGAAGTAACCAATAGTATGTCACCATAAAATTCAGTTTCAATGACACTAGCTTCAGCAGTAGATTTCTATGGTTAATTTGATTTTTCTTCTCTTTTCTTTTCATTTTTCAATTTATAATATTCAAAAATTTCATGCCCAATTTTTTTAAAATAGTTACAGGATTTGGAATTACGTCCCCTAGATTTTGACCTAGATTGCTTTTTATTTGTACTCTTTTTTCAACTGTTCTACCTCTAGCAGACAACCCTTCGGCTTTATCATCAGAATGAACTTCAAGATCAAATTTTTCTTTGGACAAGAAGTTAAACTTGACATCCTCAAAAGATAATGTATCATTATTTTCATATAACATTATTTCCTTGAAGTGTTTATAGTTAGACAGTAAAGAGACGACCAATAAGACAGCCTTATCCTCATCATCAGTTTTAACTTCTAGATTTTCTAGGTCAATAATAATGGAATTGAACTCATTAAGATGAGATTGAATAGGAGTACCTTCAGCCATACGAAGTATGTACATATGCTCTTTCAAATGGAGTTTGTTTGTAAGACTTTTGGTCATGTAGAGAGATTCAAGCTTGAGCCAAAGTCCTGCAACGGTAGTCTCGTGAACCACCTCGCGGAGCACCTTCTTGGATAAACAAAGTTGGATTGCTGATAAAGTTTTTTCATCCTACTCCATCAATTTCTCATCAGTCATAGAGTCAAATGTTTTTGACACTCCTTCAAGAGCCTTTTTCAACCCATTCTACGTAAGAACGACCTTCATTTGGACTCTCCAGATGGAAAAACTAATTTTGCCATCAAACTTTTCAATATCAAATTTTGTAACAAAAGTCATCTTGAAAAACTGTTACACGTATAAATAGTGATCATACGTATGAACAGTAAACATACGTATGATAAAGCTTTTTCATCCTACTCCATCAATTTCTTATCAGTCATAGAGTCAAATTTTTTTGACTCCCCTTCAAGAGCCTTTTTCAACCCATTCTATGTAAGAACGACTTTCATTTGGACTCTCCAGATGGAGAAACTAATCTTGCCATCAAACTTTTCAATATCAAATTTTGTAACAAAAGTCATCTTGAAAAACTGTTATAGTATAAATAGTGATCATATGTATGAACAGTAAACATACGTATGAACAACCACCGTACAGTATTTGTGACTATTATGACTGCGCTCTGATACCACTTGTTAGGGAATACGAGGCGATATCGGAAGCGTGATAAGGATCGGGATTGATATTGAAAAGTATAGATAAATTGGGCAAGATAATAAATGAAGACACAGATTTAACGAGGTTCACCCAAAAATAGGCTACATCCATGAACAACGACGAGCAAAATATCACTATAATAGAGAAGTCTACATAACCTCACTGGGCCTAAGCATTACGAGGATATAATTTTTATGTATCACCCAGTTATATAAAAGGAGTATTACAACACTCACAAAAAAATACACAATGTGTATTTCATAAATTTTTTTTCTTATTTTTCCTCTCGGTGTGTTTAAAATGAAGAAACTTAAGTTTTGCCTACAATTGTTAAAAAAGACTCAACAAAGTTGACAAAGTTGATGGCCAAGAATGGCATGCCTAATTCGGCCAATCTTGAACAAATTTGTTAGACAACATTGTTGAAGAAACTTGTGGCTAGATTTCAACAACTTATAACATTTTTCTTATAGTTTTCAATCATCTAAATTTTATATTTCAATGTTAAATTAAGCTACTTCAATTTCAATTTGAAATTTAGACAAGTTAACCTAGAAAAACGAAATAATGACTAGTAAAATTAAACGGAGGAAGTTGCACACTGGTAGCATTTGAATTTCATGAGTTCGGAAGCTTACAATAATGACTTCAAGTGCAAATAACTCGACTCTAAATTTTAAGTTTTTTACATATTTAGTGAATATTACCACACAAATACATGGCTTAGGATAGATGTACTGCTTGATTTAACCAAACTCGCAAGTTGCCTTCTAGCTCCGCCCTTGGACTCAAGCACATTGTTAAAGCAAATATGATACTCCCTTACTTCTCTATCAAAGAAAACATTAGCACATAACTCTACTCTAAAGATTTGTACATATTTAGTGAATTTTACAACACAAATACATGACTTAGGGCAGACTACTTGATTCAACCAAACACGTACGTTGCCTTCTAGCTACGCCCTTGGACTCAAGCACATTGTTCAAGCAAACATGGCACTCCTTTATTTGTCTATCTGAATTCAGCTTCGTAACCTTGTAGTTAATCACCCTCTGTCTTGATCATACTGGTCGCGGTTGAGGGTTCTTTTTTTAATTCCTCCACGACGTTAGACATGGTTGGTCTGAATGTCGGTAAATCTATGCATCGCATTGCTAATTTTAGGACCTTATCAGCTTCTTTCCAATCGTCACTCAGATTTGGATCGATTAGTTTCATTAGAGTTCCCTGTCGATTCATTTTTTGTGCCTGTAATGGAATTTTGTCAAGTTTCCTAAATTAATGTACATAATTATTGCAATTAGTTGAGTTTCACTCACCACCTCCTCGAGGTATTCAATTTCAGTTCCCTTTGGGGTCGTGATTTTCCGTCCACTGACAAGTATAAGCGTGACAATTCCAAACCCCCGCACATCCATCAAGTGACTATCTTGAACGTCAGGGCCATGGTATGACCTGCAAAAGGCTTCCATTAGACAGAAGTGCAATTCTGATAGCCAATGAAAAGTTTTAACCACCTTGTCGAAAGAGAGTGCAAGGGTAAAAAATACACCTAAAATATCTTTATTTTTCGAGTTTCATATCTGAACTATCTGCCATAAGAGTTTCCTACCTGAACTATCATCAAATTTTCATCAAAAGACGGTAATTACAAATTGTTCCATGTTCTACTTGAATGATGGTGATATTTCAACTCGGAAACAGGAATAATTGATAGTTGAGGTATGTTTTGATAAAAAGTTGATAATAGTTCAAGTAAAAAACTGACACCAGATAATTACGAGTATGAAACTCAAAAAATCGGGATGTTTAAGTGTATTTTTGACTATCAACTCTTTATGAAATATAGGGTGTTAAGAGCAGTGGCGGAGCCAGGTCTTTTAAGGGGGTGACAAATAAAAATATATATGTTGTTACCAACGACATAACACATGACATCAAGCAATTTTTGCAACTCTTTAACCATTACACTAAACAATTAGCTTGTATCAAGGTGTCATTACTTGTATAAATATTTATTAAATCGAATTTTGACCTATATACAACAACAACATTACCCCAATGCCTCAAAGGCTCCCGCCCATTGCGGGATAAGGGAGGATCGGATGTACGCAGCCTGACCCCTATATTTAAAAACATAGCGTGACTATTTTCGAATGACCCATGATAAGCGTCAAAAATTGCATTGACTAACTACCACTTCACAATTGAAAGAAGCACAGACAGTTTAAAGAGTCATTTTGCTTTATTCGATCATACCCCAAAGCCAAAAAATAGTGAATCTTTGACTTCATCCGAGATTGATAGAAAAGAATTTTGACCTATATATAGAATGTAATTTTCCGATAAAGGGGTGTCAAAGGGTGGCTCCACCCCTAGTTAAGAGAGTTCACTTATGCTGTTACTTCTAACTTTTGCTAAGTAAGAAACACAGAGTATGAAAATAAAAAAATCGGGATGCTTAAGTGTATTTTTGACTATTAACTCTTTATGAAATATATGATGTTAAAGAGAGTTCCCTTACGCTGTTACTTCTAACTTTGGCTTGTTATAAAGCTTTTTAAATCCAAAATCGTATATCTTTGGATTGAGATCATCATCCAGAAGAATGTTTGCTGGTTTAATATCCCCGTGTATAATTTTACGGTCGAACTTGTCATGAAGAAATGATAAACCTTCTGCTAGACCAAGACAAATGTTATATCTCGTCGGCCAATCTAGTCTTGCTTTAAGTTCGTCTGAACCTGTAAGTACATAAGCAAAGCTCAACTTTCAATTTGTACGGCTAAATTCTTTACTACAACTATGAAGGCTTAACAAAGAAACTCTTCATAAGCGGAAGACGTTACCAAATAATGCATCTTCCAGAGAGATAGTTCCAATGTACTCATAGATAAGCAGAAGTTGGTTCTTTCCTGCACAACATCCCATTAGTTTTACAACATTTGGATGTTCCACGCCAGCAATTGTACGACTCTTTTCCACAAACTCGTACATTCCTTCTTTTGTTGCCGAAAGCTTTTTAACTGCAACAGGAGTCTTATTCGAAAGAATGCCCTGGATGTTGGTGAAGTGTGAATCAGAGAAACAAAATAATTACTCCCCTCCGTTTCTCATACTTTCCTTTTTAGTCTGTTTAAAAAATAATGCATTTTCCTTGTTTGGTAACTCTTTTAACTCTACGTTTCCACATGATCACAAGATTAAAGGGCATTTTGGTACATCCCATATATCACACAGAAAAAAATCATAACCTTCAATGAGTTAAAGATGGTAGCTAACCTTATAGACAGTCCCGAAACCTCCCTCACCAAGCCGATTTGCAGCATCAAAATTATTTGTGGCAGCTTTAATTTTCCGATAGTTGTAAAGCCCTCCAGGGTACAATTCAACAAGTTCTAGCTCTATATCAACACATTAGTAGATAAATCTGATTTATGATTGTAATTAAAACCGATATATCTTGGACTTAACTCAATAGCTAATGACCAATGTGGGACAACTCAATACCCTTTCATATTAAAACTAGTGTTACCTTCCCGGTGTAGTTTGTCTTGGTATATCCAGGAAAAACCAATGAACAATATTAGAGAAAGTAACGCAAATGCTGAAATTCCAGCAAGCACTCCAGTGGACAGTTGTGATTGAACTGGTTCATCAATTGTTACCTTGAAATATCAGTCACAAAATAGGGACTAAAATGGTAAACAGTGAGTGCACAAAGCATCCCATATTCACATAGGGTCCGGAGAAGGGCTTGACAACTTTACCTGGAGTTACTGTAATTGCAGATATAAGGGGACCATAGTACACTGATGGGTATAAGCTCGACCCTTTTCCAGACCAGTATAAGTGAATCTCGAGTAGATTGTCTTGCACATAAGCTTTATGTTCCATTGTTACAGAGCGTTTCATACCTTTTGCTTCTGTTTCTATGCTGAAGTTTCTCAGCACATTGTCTCCCTGCATAAATATAATTAAAAAATATTCTATATGTTTGCGTATGGATCGACAAGGTGGTTTTGGAACCTTACCTGGATATCTACGTCAAAGAGTCGCCCTACGTTGCTATGCAAAACTCTATTTGTGCTACTAGATATGTCAGAAAAGTGAAGATTCACTTGGTACATACCGGTTTTCAAACAAAAACCATAATATTTCAAAGAGATAGGGGCTAAACGTGCTGTTCGATACAATTGGGCATCACCAGCACGAATTTGGCAGGTATCATTTAGCAAGTATTTATTACGATTTGCCCATAAGAAGCGTCCCATACTACTATAGCCCCATTTTGAACTATTACTCACGAAGAACGTTGATTCACCATCTTGATGTACATCAGCTTCATATTCACTCCCGTTAACTGATGCAAGCTCACCACCACAGTTTATAAACAAATGATCATCTACAAATGGATACCCAAATATTAGTAATGGTGCATTTACGATCTCAACTTTAATGTGGAAACGTAGCAATCTTATAATGAGTCATGACACAAACACGTTTTATGTGTAACGTTAGTCATAAAGGAACATAACATAAGACGTATAATAAAGTCATTTCATGTGTGAAGTTGTTAATACTTACGTAACAGAGTTCCATTCTTACAATGTAAATCAACTTTGTACCAGTTAGCAACCCTATATTCAAATTTATGCACAAAGTTAAATATATAACTCGGACCAACTTTCTTCCGAGACAAAATTATATTTTTTTTTCCCTCTTTGCGGAGATAGAGCTGGAAGAGCTTACTCTTCCACTTCATTGGAGCAGCACTTGAACAGATTCCTGGAAAGGGAAATATAATTGGATTCGGAAATAGAAAAGCTACTAAGAAGAACATAAATAAGATTTTCTAGATGTGTGAAAATCACCCTTACAAGTTAGGATTTTTGCCGTTTCCAGGGCTTATATTCACATTTTTGAAACGGTTTTCAGAAAGATCCCTGCACTTGGACGAGTGAGTGGCAAAATACATTGTACAAATTAATGAAAAGCCAGCACAGAAAATCATGTTGAATCCAACATCCATTGGAAGAGTAAAAAACAAGAACATAGAAAACGAAATGTACTTACACGTAGTTAGTAGCATTCGTCCAAGATGGAATTGTCTCATCGAGTTCATTTTTTCTTAGAAATCTGGAAACAACTCATTGGATCATGACACTTAAAACCAGAATTTTTGATATTCAAACGACACCAGAAGCACACAATCATAACATACAAGTATCATAAGTTGCAACTAGTATGAAAGCCAACACTCACTTCCTAACCTTTCCATCTATAGATCCGTTTCAGCTGTTATACAACAACACTATACCCAATGCAGTCCTTAGCGCTACCTCGGAGGTAGAGATATTATTTTCAATAGACCCTCAGTTCAAGAAAAAGAAGTTCAAAGCAGTCCCAAAAAAGAAGTAATAGAAGTACAACAAGATTAGCCGATATTAATAGAACGGAGGAGTAGAGGTAGACCGAAGAAGAATTGGGGGGAGATGATCAGACAAGATATGGCGAAACTCAATCTCACCAAGGACATGACCTTAGATAGTGTTGAAGAATGACAAAAGTCCCACATTGGTGGTTAATGAGATGAGTGACTCCTTATAAGGCTTGGACAATCCTCCTTACTTTGAGCTAGATTTTGGGGTGTGAGATAGGGTCAAGACCTATCTTTACAGATAGAAAGAAGTACAGGTAGTGGATTAGAGTAGCAGGTTAACTAGTTAGTAGGATTAGTTGGGTCTTTATATCCTGTGGTGTCAGCATTAATCTTATTGTATTTACTTTTCATCATTGCTTTGCGTTGTTAGTCGTCCTTTTTGTTTCCTTTCTTTTCTGTTCCATTCTTTCCATATCTACTTTATTCTACTTATGGGTTTTTAAAACTGCTTAGTAGAATTAGTCGGGTCTTTATATCCTGTGGTGTCAATATTAATCTTATTGTATTTACTTTTCATCATTACTTTGCGTTGTTAGTCGTCCTTTCTGTTTCCTTTCTTTTTTGTTCCATTCTTTCCATATCTACTTTATTTTACTTATGGTTTTTTAAGACGAGAAGTGGTATGGAATCTTTTCTTGCAGTGATGAATTTTATATCCACATTTTCATTACTAAAGTAAGATCACCTTTTATATTAAATGATTAGTTACAGAAGCAAGATCACTTACAGATATATCAGCGAGTTGTCAACAGCCTCTGGAATCGCACCATACAAATAATTGAAACTCAAGTCCCTGCAGCAGGAGAAAAAAAAGTAGTATTACTTGAAACATTTGATGCATCAACTTTGCTCTTTTCTTTGTGAAGTAAACGAATATGGCGATATTAATTGCAGAAGCTGTCTTACAGATACTCTAGATCAGATAGTTGCCATATCCAATCAGGGATGCTGTCCTTTATTGAGCAATTCCTCAATGTCCTAGATAAATGGAAAATTTCGCATTTTAGGAGAAGAGCAAAAGCAAAACTATTACTCCAATAAACATGATAGTTTTGGGTGCCACGCGACTCACAAAGCACTCAAATTTCTTGCTTCAGATAAATCTGGAAATGAGGAGTTTCCTTCAACTAAGCCGTTGATATGCCTGAAAGTAGATAATATATAATCCACTATAATTCAAAGTTTGGGAGACCTCCTTTCAAGGATGCGTATATCGGAAAAGATACAGGGTTTACAGTGCTGTTAGACTCTTCAGCTTTGAGAATTGGCCGTGGAGAGGTGCAGAAAAATTATTCCCCATCAGATTCCTTCTCAAAATGTGCAGGAAAAAAAATCAATAGTCTTGATAAAAACATGCACAAATAGTATACAAGTGTATAGTTGTGAGTTTTACAGGATACGCAGATCTTGCCACTCATTGAAAATATCTGGGATTGTGCCATTGAGGTTGTTCCCTCGCACATTGCTATAGAGAAAGAAGATTAATCAAGTTATTTAAATGTCTAATATGAAGATCTATATTCTTGACCTCAACTGGCAAGTAAACAATCCAACTTTGAGTATGCACATGTAGACACCTCAATTCGTCCTCACTATATCAGTAGAATGATCCAGCTTAAAGAATAATCATCTATACACCTTCAAAAGTTATGTTTCAGGTCAGTGTCGGGTGTCCAGATGTACACTCTCAAAGTTATCAGTCGAGAATGAAAGATAAGAGAGTAGATACATACAAGTATGTCAGTTTTTTCAAATTCTTGAAACTCGGTGGTAAGGCACCGATAAGTTCATTGTTCTGCAACTGCCTGAAATCATTTACTACATAATTTAAGTATCCATGTTTTCTTTGTTAACTTTGAACGGAACTCTTTCCAGTAAGATATACTAACAAACTATACTTACAAGTCCTCAAGATTCACAAGATTCCCAAGGTGGTCCGGGAGTTTATCCGAGAGTTGATTCTCTGCCAGGTACCTAATTGTGAAGGCAAATAGATGGGGATTTAGGTTTGCACTTAAGCAAATGGAAAGTAGAAATACGGATCTTATCAAGGCTTTTACAATCCGATGAGGCTCTTAATATTTCCCAGCTGATCTGGAATTTTCCCCGATAAGAGATTATTACTCAAATCTCTGAAAGGATAAGGAGGAAAAAATATATTATGAACTAAGGCGAGTAGATAGTAATAGTTTATTTCGCGACAATATAAGATGCAGCTTTAGACTTACAAATATTCCAAACGTTCGAGAGAACCAAAGTCTGGAATTGATTCGTTGAAGAAGTTTCTGCACAGATATCTGCAGTGTCAAACAAGGTTAGATTCCTAAATACAATCCCAAGATAGAAGTTTGAGTGAATTTTCCTGCTGATGGTTGCTAGCTGTCTTCAATGGTTCAAAATCCAATTATAAAATGGCGGATCCATTTCAACTCCACATTAGTGACATGTAAAAATGCAGAGTTAAAGGGATTAAAGGCGCTCGTTGTCGTTATTAAAGCTCCCTTTAGCTCTCCTAAGTACTAGTCCATAGAGTACGCGTGAAACTACTATTCCATATAGTTCTTAGGTCTTCATTAGATCTCAAATGATCTTCATTCTCAATTTTCGTTGTTAGAATGCCAATGATCTAGTGGTTCTTAAAGCTCACAAACATCAAGGTAATGACATAATTAGGTAAGTCAATGACTTACATGAGTCTTAAATTTTTCATCTGAAAAACGAAAGGTGGAATCCTTCCGTCGAATGAGTTATCGCAGAGAGAACTGTTAAACAAAACATCCAAGTATCAGAGGTAATTCAAGAAAATGAATTTCTTACTTAGTTTGAAGCCAAAGTTATGAAACTACTCACAAGTCCGATAGACTGTCCAGATATTGAAATGAGTTAGGAATTGATCCACGCAACTTGTTTCCATTCAGATAACTGTGACCAACCAAAATAGATAGAGACATAAAGATATATTAAAGCTCCCAACTAAGGGTCTATCATACGCAACCTTCGTTTCTAGAAGTGGTTGTTTCCACTGGTTAAACTCATGACCTTTTGGTCACATAGCAACAACTTTACTAGTTATGCCAAGACTCCCTTTCGAAAAGCACAATATAAATAAGAATATATTGTTTAGGTATCCTTACAGGGTTCTTAAATATTTAAGGTCTCCAATCTTCTCAGGGATCTGACCTTCTAATTGTTTATTGGAGAAATCACTGCAGTTCATTATGTTGCAAAAACATCAATCAGAAACTCGATGTTTCATAGTTAAAACAAATTCGACAAAATGCTAACTCACTTGAAACCACTACTTCAAAGAAGAGTAATGAACATAAAACAAGGATGATCTGCACATATTTGGCATGGATGGTACTAACGTCAAACAAACCTCTAACACTTCAACATCATAAATCTGGCATACCATTAAAATTTGCAAGAGTAAACTTTTCCTTTTTTAGCAGTAGTGGTTCAAATCTTAACTGACAAAAAACAATAAGGTGATAACTTTCCATTTTTCCTAGCTTTAGTAGACAGGGTTACCTGGTGCATGTTGATGGCGGGAGGTGGCAGGTATCACGTTGACCTTCATTAGAATCCTAATTCTGTGATTTATGTAATCTACTGGTGAGAAATTCAAGTAGCAGTGGTGGTTCAAATCTAGCAGAGACAAAAATAGTATCCCCTCTGGAGTTTTGTTTGACAAGAAGATATCACCTAAACTCAAAGGTAAGTTTTACAGAATAATGGTTAGACCATCTTTGCTGTATGGGTGGAGTGTATGCCCATAAAAGATACACATGTTTAGAAGATGCATGTCACAGAGATGAGGATTTAAGATGGATGTATGGTCACCCCAAGAGTGACAGGATTAGAAATGAGACCATTCGAGAGAAGCTAGAGGTGGCCCCTGTTGCTGATAAGATGAAGGAAGCGAGACTGCGATGGTTTGGACATGTGCACAGAAGGAGTACCGATGCTCATGTTAGGAGGTGCACGAAGTTAGTGTAGAGGTAAACCGAAGAAGTATTGAGGGAGGTGATCAAACAAGATGTGACGAAACTTGATCTTACCGACTGAGGACATGACCTCAGATAGAAGGGAGTGGAGATCGCAAGTTAGAGTAGTAGGCTAATTGGTCGGTTGGGTTAGGTGGACGTCTGGCCTTGGGATATAGTAGGGTAGCAGGTGTAGTCGTGTTTTATATAATGCGTTGTCATTATCTGTCGTATTTATCATATTTACATACTGTCATGTTTTTTTCATTCTTAGTCGCTCTTTTTGTTCTCTTTCCTATCCTTTCTTTTTTGTTATATCTAGCTTATTCAGCTTGTGGGTTTTTGAAATGAGGATTCCCACGAAACAACCTCTCTACTTCTATGAGGTAGTGATAAAATCTGCGTACATTCTATCCTGCCCAAACCCCACTTGTAGAATTCCGCTGGGTATATTGTTGTTGTTCTAGTCTTGTTGGATAGAGTTACCTGTGCCCTAGTGAGAGGTAGCAGGTATCACATGGAATAAGTCAAAGTGTGCTTAAGCTAGCCCAACACCACAGTTATTTAAAAGAAAAAACACCACAAGCATTGCATGTCTTCATACTAATCAAATGACGACCACAACATAAGAGCACAAGTATATATTGCTCTCTATGCACAAATCTCGTAAACTCCCAAAATATGATGGCACAAGGGTTCAATAGTTATATCAGTGCAAATTATAATTAGAAGAAAAGATGAATGCAATCCAATGGATGACTCCAACTCATGATTCTATCAAATGACTTGTAATATTTCCGACTAACGTACTACTCAGCAAGTCAATTAACAAGAAGAGCAGTCGAGAAATATAACACAAAAGGACAATGATAGTAAATAACTTGGATTAGAAGCCATACATGTGCACCACTCGACATCTTGTATGGTTCTCAGGATAACAATCACAAGTAACGGCATTACTTCCAATAGAACAACTTAGGGGTGATATTCCCCAAGAACACCTGAGCAGTTCAATGATGAAATCCTCTGGCATCCACGAGCAGAAAGATTTAATCAGCACAGGAAAAAAATTAAAAATAGATAACCTGCAATGTCATGAATTTTTCGAAAACATCACCCCGCTCATAGCGGGAGCCTTTTGCTGGGATGGAGTATGTTGATGTGATATGAAATTTATATGCATACTACTCATGCAATTGTCTTTCTACATACGTTCATCTCTATGCAACAATTCAGACAAAAATGGACTACTATGACTATCGTGGATTTTTCGTTATTACTCGCTCTTTTCTTTTCCTTTCCTTTCCTTTTTGCCATATTTAGTTTTATATTTGCTTATGTGATTTCGAGACGAGGGTTCCAAAACTACCTTTCTACTTCTATGTGGATTGGTAAAGCCTGCGTATATTACCTTTCCCAGACCTACCCTTCCCAAAATCACCGATGGGATTTCTATGTTGTTGTCGTAATGGTAAGGTCCGCATATATTCTACCTTCCCAGATCACCGGAGGGATTTCTATGTTATTGTTGTTGTAATGGGCTACTATGACTTTGACGGCAACATTTTTTGGTAGACAATTACCATGTTTTCATGCAGAGCATCAACAAACTTGCATAGAACATAGTGCTAAAATGAGGTTGAGGACTTTTAACAGATGAAATTTGCAGCGTACATATACTATATACTCTTACCAGACCCTTGTGGGATTTCAGTGGATATGTTAATGTTCTATGATAAATAACTGAGTTCAGTATCTCATTATTAACCAAGGTGAGCAGGCTTAAAGACTAACACAGTTGCAATCTTACCATCTTCTTCAGCAAGAGGAGGTATTGGTATTATGCTTGTATTACGCCAAGTTATTGAACAGATGCTGCTTAGAGGGCCTCGTGTAGCTTGTTCCTCTGTCACCTTACAACGGACCAAAAGCAGCAAAAGAGAAACGAAAATCTCGAACATTGCCATACTATCTAAAAAGAAATGATTTAATCCTTCTTTATATAGCGTTGTGTAGCACAAGCGGATGCAGGATTTTAAGTTTATGAATTCCACGGCACAATCAATAGATATGGTGCGGTTAGAGCGTACACAGATCTTATCATATATAATTTTAGTTTATATTGTTTGGACTCTTTAAAATTATTAATGGATATATGTCAATATTTTTCAAATACAAGCATTTTTGAAGGATCCAATACAGGTGCAATAAAATTTTCTAAGAGTTCCAGCAACATAAATCCTAATTCGGTTCATAAACAAATATTTGTAGATATTTAACGGAATTCTTGATACATATATAGGAACTAGGCAAAAGTTATTGAGTACATAAACAACATTGTGGGTCCCCTATAGTGTAAAGACAAGCTTGGTATTCAAAAAAAATTCAATCATAAAAATTTATTATACATAATTTTACTTTATATCGTGGATCCCCATAGTGTGTTGGTTATTAAAAAAAGAACAATCATTTATTCACTTTTTTTTCATGTTGTTTCCACCTCCGGGCCCTTACAGCATATCATGGCTTATCTTTTTTCAAAAAGGAAAAGAGCTACACCATTTTCTTGTCACTTTCCTCTGAAATTTCTACTTCATAAAGCTAATACCTCCAATAATGCTCTTGACTCCTTATCTGAACTCAATATTTTAAAACTCCATGAAACCATAACTTTTAAAATACGAATCATTAGAGATTGAACTGTTACGAATAATTTGATTGGGAACAAGTTATCTGAAAATAAGCTATTTTATTATGTGCTTTGATTTATCAAATTATGCTAGTAAAAAAATCTTGCATTTTATCTCGGGATTATTTCTCATACTAAATGACTCTTTAGAGTTGTCCTGTTTTCGGACTAAATTATTCGGGGATTATAATATTTGGAATAATTTATTCTAGATCAAGCATAGGATAAAATAACATGTTTGTTTGATGAAGGATAAATTTATGTCATCAATCAAACATAATATAAATAAATTTTATCTCAAACTTAATTAACAATATCTCATTTTATCTTGCATATCAAATGACCTCGTAGAGTTTAAATTATGAATCCACTTTTTGATTTCCTTTACAGGGAATCAGTTCACTACCACAAATCCACTGTCAAATAAGCATATTCTATGTAAAAGTAAAGCAACTCGTGTTATGAGTGGAAGTGTTTGATGAAATGAGTCAAAGAAAATTCAATTAAAAAAAGACCAGTACAGGGATATTACCTTCTTTCTTTTTTCTTTTCCTCAATAAACAAAGACCATAAAATGACTCATCATAGGCAGCTACGGGTGTTTATGGTTCGATTTGAATCGATTATTGATTAAAATTATAATTAAATTAATTTAATTAATTTTTAAATTTTTAAAATCAAATCAAACCAAATAAAAAAATAACCATTGGTTTGGTTATTGTTAGTTTGAATTGGTTTTGATTTATATTTTGAATTATTTTTCAGTTTGAAAGTAATGTTTATTGACGGCATGTATATCTCGATAGACACAAACACATAGCACATGAATAATCTACAAAAGACTACTGTAGATTCAATTAAACAATAGTACTAGAATTATTATTATACGAATAAAGTGATTTAGTTAAGCAATATTAAAGTTATTATACACGAATAAAGTAATTTAGTTGAACAATGTTAAAGTCATTATACATCAAAGATCAAATCTTCATAAAAAAAAAACTAAGCTCAACAATCAAATAACTATCCGGGGAAAGTAGAATAAGATAATCATATTCTAAAAACTGACAAATGAATTTTCAAATATAAATAGTAATATTAAAGATTTAAATTAATTAAAATATAGCAAAGTTTTTATATATTGTTTATGAATACTATATAAACAATAATAAAATTTATATATATATAATTATTTGATTTGGTTTGGTTACTTTTGTGATTTTTTTTAGTAAAACTAAAACCAAATTAAATAATATTAATTTTTAAAA
>JAOTQJ010000072.1:566027-604691 GCA_025642045.1 Solanum sejunctum | reverse complement strand
CCAATTTATTTTATACTTTTCAATATCAAATCCCGATCCTTATCGCGCTTCCGCTATCGCTTGTTTATTCTCTAACAGGACATTCCTTCTAGTTAATATTTTGTTTATGGGCGTTTAAGGGACGTGTAATTCAAAGATATTATCTTAACGATTTTATTCGTTTTAGATTGAACGCACATGATTTTTTTCAAAACGGCTCACACCATTAAAAGTATTTTCTACCCCTATTTAAATATAACTTCCATTTCAAATTACCTACTAACTTAATACTCTCTTTGTTAATACTCACATCCAACTCTTTTCTCTATTTCTAACTTAATACTCTCTTTGTTTCAATTTACATGAGATTTAGTTTGATCATACATGAAATTTCAGAAAAAATAAATAAAGATTTTAAAAACTTAAAATCTTAAATATGTAAGATACCGTAAGATTTTTAAAATTCGTGTTTTTAAACTTGAAAGCTTGCTAGTACAATAAAAAAAATGGAAAATTCAAGTTAAATCGTTTTTAAAATAAGAAATGTGTCATTTTTTTTTGTATGATAACAATAACAATAACAACATACGCAGCAGAATTCCACAAGTGGGCTCTGAGGAGGGCAAAATGTATACAGATATTACCATTACCTCATAAAGATACAAAGACTGTTTCTGAAAATCCCTCATTTCATAGAGATAGAAAAATTATTTTCGAAGATATCTCGAACAAGCTGATAAGAAAATAATATCATCATTTGTTTTTAATTATTACTCTAATTTATGTTGATAGTATGATTTATTGTCACCTTCTTCTAAGCCTGTAAATTTTAACGTTTGCTTTCACATTTTGCATTATATTTGAATGTGTCATTTATTCATGAGAATCTCTCTTTCAAAGACGGCAACAAAAAAAGGTTTCTTTTTATTTTAAAGATTTGTCATCACTTGCTAAGTATAATTAAAAAATTATCTCATTATTTCTCAAATAAATAGTACTAACATTCACAACAATTCTTACCACACTCTAAATATTTGTTCTTCCATTAGGATCACAAATTTTGAAAAGTTATTATGGTACTTAATTTTCCATTTAGGTTGTGTTCAGTATGAAGGAAAATAAGTGCTTTCTTGTTTATTTTCTTGTGTTTAGTGCGTAAGCAAGAAGAAAAATCTAAGAAGTATTTGCATGAAATATAGACAAATATTATGGAAGATGGAGTGTAGTTGGGATCAGTGGCGAAGTCAGAATTTTTATCAATGAAGTTCAAAATTTGAAGTAGACACACGAATGGGTGGAAGGGGATTTGAAATCTAATATATATACATAAAAAATTATTTTAACGATATATAAATACTATAATTTTCCGTCAAAGGGGGTTAGGATGAACCCTCTCAAGATAATGTAATTCCGCCCCTAGTTGGGACCAGATGGGAGCTAGTGGGTGAGTGTGAAGATGAGGTGTGTTGGAGGGTCGAGAGGATATCATCTATGTGGAACTTACTTCATACTTCCACTAGAGAACTCATTTTACTCATTTTTAATAGCGTTTTCTTAGAGAAAATATTTTTCAAAATTTAACCTACGACATGAAGTTTTTTTCGGAAAATGTTTTCCCCCGTACCAAACACACCCTTAATCCATTTCTCAATTTCTCCATATTGATTCATATGATGTGAATTTTAGTTCTTTGTGTTTAATTTCTGGAATTACTTTTTGTTTCTAATTACTTGCTTGTAGGATGAGAGTCAACTTCTCGAAGGAAAGGTTGATTGGAGAGGAAGAATAGCTAGTAAGGATAAACATGGAGGACTAGGTCCTTCCCTACTCATTTTAGGTAAAGAATATTGACTCAACTCCAATAAACATATATTACTAACACGATGTGATATTGTCCGTTCTGAGTTAAGTACTTCGTATAATTTTTGCGCAAATCATTTCACAAAATCAATATAATATTATTGCACCTTCAAGACGACTTCTTTTACATATCTAGTACTTATGATGTAAAACTAATTAGTTTACAACAAATATAGTCATACTTTTTTTATATAATAAAAGTAAGAAAAGAAAAATTATAGGAGTGACTATGCAATATAACTTGCCAAAAGTCATAAAAAGTATACACTGACTTATACAATATGGATTACTTATACATGAACAATACACTAAATATACATTATGATACACATGTCGTCTTACCATTAATAAGAACATTATCATTCTATAAATACGTTTAGACTCTAATCCCTTTAGTAGAAGTACTTTATGTCCTTGATTTTTCATGTCTATACTTTTTATAGTTTAACTCCCCTGAATGAAAATTCTAGCTCAGTCGTTGTTTCAAACATAAACATTTTGTGTACTATTAATTACTAGGTACATTTGGTTTTGAGAACATGGCATCATTGGTGTTAGGAGTAACCTTGGTGACTTATTTCAATGGAGTGATGCATTATGATGTAGCTGATGCAGCAACTCAAGTTACAAACTTCTCAGGAGCCACTTATATTTTAACTGTCCTTGTGGCAATTCTAGCTGACACTTATGTTGGAAGATTCACAGCTGTTCTTGCTTCATGTTGGATTGAATTCTTGGTAATATTCCATTTGTAAACCCTCTATAATTTATAATCAAACACTTAACATCCTGCGTTGCTCGGACTCTTTATATATATCAACAGTCGTGTCAAATCCTTCAAAAGTAGTATTCCCTCCGTCTCATTTTATATGACATCCCTCCGTCCCATTTATATGACATTCTTTCCTTTTTAGTCCGTCCCAAAAAGTAAGTCGCATTACTAGAATAAGAAATAATCTAACTTTTAAATTTTTCCTTTACCCTTAATGAAATGATTTTCAAACATAAAATATCTTTAGACCACAAGTTTAAATAATTTTCCATTTTAAATAATTTTTTATTTTACTTAAACACCATGCCAAGTCAAACGTTGCTAATAAAATGAGACAGGGAAGTATATTTTTGAAGGATATGACATCTGACATGGGTGCGACAATATTTTTCTGGGAGTTAGAGAAACATAGCTTATACATATATTGGCTCGGAGTACAACAACAACAACAACATACCAAGTGGAATCTCACAAGTGGGATATGGGGAGAATAAAATGTATACAAACCTTAGCACTACCTCATAGAGATAGAGAGGTTGTTTCCGGAAAACCCCTATCTATATATTTGGCTCGGAGTACTCTCCGAATATATTGCTCAATCAGTGTCAGATTTTTTTAAAAAATACACTACTTTTAGAGAGTCTAATATGCACCAGACGGTACTTTTTAAGAGTTCGAGCAACAAAGCCTTATACCTCTTATATTATGAAAATCTTACACTAATGAATTTCCCAACTATTTGATAGGGACTGGGATTGCTAGCATTTCAAGCACACTATCCCAAATACAAGCCACCACTTTGCAACATTCTTGATCCAACTTCAAATTGTGAGAAAGTTGATGGAAAAAATGCAGCCCTTTTATTTGTTGCACTTTATTTGGTAGCACTTGGCTCAGCAGGAATAAAATCAGCATTGCCATCACATGGTGCTGATCAATTTGATGAGAATGACAAGAAAGAAGCGATTCAAATGTCAAGTTTTTTCAATTGGCTTTTGTTGGCTGTGTGTCTTGGTGGTGCAATTAGTACAACATTTATTGTTTGGATTCAAGAACATAAAGGGTGGGACTGGGGATTTTTCGTGAGCACATTGGCTATGTTGTTTGGTGCAATAATATTTTGTGTTGGATTACCATGGTATAGAATATTTGTTATTAAGGGAAGTAGCGCAATTATAGAGATTTTCCAGGTATTTACCTAAACTATCACATTTTTTCTGAGTTTCATATCTCAGCTATTCACTGTATGTTCTTTTTACCTATCTAAACTATCACTTTTTCGCGAGTTTCATATATACCTAATTAACTATTACTCCCTTGGTGTTGAGTTGGCTTGCACGTGTCTGTTGTCGATTGGAAACAAATATTTGGCCAACCAACACATTAAGGGGAGGATTGATATAGTTTATGTAGGTAAAGAGAGCAATGGATAGTCAAGGTATAAAACATGCGAAAAAAGTGACAGTTTAGATGTGTTTTTGACCATTACCTCTAGCATGGCACTTATTGTGTGGATTCAAGAACATAAAGGTTCTTGTGAAAGTTAAACATAAGTCTTAGCTATATATATATCGATCAAATCCTTTAGAAATGCCAACTAATGTGTGTTGAATCCTCCAGAATTATTCATTTTTTTAAGATCCGACACGAGTGCCTACATTAGAGCCTTAGTACTCTTACAATCCTCTTTCTGTGACAAACTATGATCATTTTTCTAATTTTGTATAGCTCTCTTGTGTTCTTGTTGATAGGTGTATGTTGCAGCCATAAGAAACAGAAATCTTCAACTTCCTGAGGATTCGTCTGATCTCTATGAGATCGACCAGGATGAGGAAGCTGCGATTCCAACAGAATTTCTACCTCATACCGATACATTCAAGTTAGTAATCTCTCTGTTTCATATACTTACGTCCAAATTCTTATACTATTAGGTCACCTAAAAAATAACTAAAAGAATCCCACATAATAAGCAGGATTGCATTAGTAAACTAGAGAATAAGATGGATGAAAGATTACTCTTATAATTTGATCGATATGTGTCTTAATTCCACCCTTTATTCGAGTAGCTTTTTCTTTAACTTATCTTTTTTAATCCAATCTTAGATATTTCGTACCATACTCTTTTTTTCTCTTAGCCTTTGTTTGGCAAGTGTTGTAAGCTGTGTTAATCACACTCTTAAAAATTATCGACTATTATGTGTGATGTGTCATATACTCCAAAATAGTATAGAGACATAGACTCTTTTTTGAAAAATCTGAATAATAATACATAAAATCAGATAAGTTTTGCCGTTTGGAACATTATTGATTCAATTTAAATTCTTGAATAGTCACAAGAAATCCGACTTAACTTATTTCCTTACACTTTTGATATAGAAAGATCCTCATTTTATGGTAATATTTTTTTCTTTTCCCTAGGTTCTTGGACAAAGCAGCAATTATTCAGAAATCACAACAGCAACAATCTAAAAAACAAATTAATCCATGGAAACTTTGCAGAGTTACACAAGTAGAAAATGCAAAAATCTTGCTAAGCATGATACCTATTTTTTGTTGTACAATTATTATGACACTTTGTCTAGCCCAACTTCAGACATTTTCGATTCAACAAGGTTTCACCATGGACACAAGGATCACAAATTCCTTTCACATACCACCCGCCTCATTGCCAATCATCCCCTTTGTGTTCCTGATCATCATCATCCCCGTCTACGATCAAATCATCGTTCCTATCTTGCGCAAGTTTACTGGCATTCCAACAGGTACGGGTGTTAAATTGATGGATTGAACTGATTTAATAAATGAAAACAAGTTTGATTGAATTTGAGTTGGTTAAGTTGAGCATGTTAAAATTAATAAATGTGTGAATCGGGTGAATTTGACAGGTCAAAATGAACTGAATTAATAAGTGAATATGCATTAACTATCTTAGAAGATAGTGCTTGGATTGAAATTGTTTTGGTCAAAATGAGTTAAACAATGAGTTATAACCCAACCAGACAACTCTTATTAAGTTTCGATTAATCTTTATTAGTTTTCTAATAATTTATAAGATTACCTATTAAAGCTTTATTTTCATATTATAATAAATGAAAGAACTTCTTAAAACTATGTAATAATATTTCTCATGGGTCAAAGTATCGGCTACATTCGACCCAATTTTAGATGATCAACTGAATTGGACGGATTAAAATAATTTAAATTAATAAAAGAGTTATTCCTTTACTAATCCAAAAGTTACTTGACCTGAAATAAATGGCGCCAAAATTAACTAAACAATGGGTCATAGTTCATTTGGCCCCAACCCTTATATGTTTTTGGCGGATTTGAGTTTGTATCAATAAATGGATCATGTTTGGGGCGAGTTGAGCATATATCATATCTTTATAAGCTAATTTTGTCACTTCTACTTATAGGCATAACGTACTTGCAACGAGTTGGGGTTGGCTTAGTCCTCTCCGCTATATCTATGGCAACAGCATCCATCATAGAAGTCAAGCGCAAACACGTAGCACGGGAACACAACATGCTTGACGCGATTCCCGTACTACAACCATTGCCAATTAGTGTGTTTTGGCTCTCAATCCAATTCTTCATATTTGGAATTGCAGACATGTTCACCTATGTTGGACTTCTTGAATTCTTCTACTCACAAGCACCAAAGGAATTGAAATCACTGTCATCATGTTTTCTATGGACTTCAATGTCAATGGGGTATTTCTTGAGTTCAATTGTTGTCAAAGTTGTGAACAAGGCAACTAAGAAAATTACAAGTAGTGGAGGGTGGTTAGTTGGGAATAATTTCAATAGGAACCATTTGAATTTATTTTATTTGATGTTGGCTGTGTTGAGTTGTTTGAATTTTTGTGTCTATTTGGTTGTTGCTAGTAAGTATAAGTATAGGGTACAAAAAAGTGTTAGTGATCAAGATGATAGTAGAGTACATGCTATAAAGGATTAGAACAGTCTCTGTATCGTCTCGAGACAGGTTGAATAGGATTGAATACGCGTTATTGAGCTCTTCAGATTTCACTTATGAAATTTTAATAAATATCGTTGATGATGAAAATTTAAAAATGAAATTTATAATTAGTTCATTTTAATGTACTTAGAAATTTGAAAGTTGAAAGATTGAATAACTTTACCCTTTTTGTTAGAATTTTTTTATCCAATTTCACCTTTTTCTGTAAGGAAAAATTTTTATTTTCATCCTAAATACTTAATGAAACTCTAATACGAAGGTATAAAATTCACTCATTTCAAATCGTCATCAAAAATTAAAAACAACAAATTTAGATACATAATATTTATTTATATCTCATTGAAACTCCTAAGGTGACATTAAAAGACAAATTTAAGTTGGATTTGCTAATGGAAGGCAATTACAAAATTAGTAATTTCTCCTACATCATGTACATTTAAAGTTTTATTATATATGTATATATAAAGTTAAAAGATCATAATATACACACAAAAAAAAATTTAAAACTATTATAAACACAACAAAAATCATAATTTTTAAAAATTTAAGAATGTAATCAGAAATTCATAATAAAGTCTGACGATAATGATCAAATTAATTATTCTCATGCATAAGGATCCTCGACTTTATCTGATTTCGCTCGTCCTCTGATAAATACAAAACCAGACATTGCCATCTGTCCATGCCATGCAAATCAACTACGTGGCTACAAGGCTCATAAATACAAGCCACCTCAACATCACATGCGTGACTACATGTCCACTCGAAAATCGACCACATCATCCAATGCCACGTCATTACTAAAGATCCACCCAATTCACCCCTATTTATTTCAACAATATGGTATGCTCAAACCACATATTTTTATTTCATTTCATTATTATTGCAGAAAAAACCATTATATTGTTATGGCTTTTACGACGAAAGGTGATCAAGTTCCACCAGGAGAGGCCATGTCAATGGGGCAACATATGCTAGACAAAGGGGCTCAAATGATGCAATCTTTGAAACCTGTCAAGCAAATGAACCAACATGTTTGTACTTTTGCTATGTACAATCATGATATGTCCCGTCAAATTGAAACACATCACTATATCACGCGCGTGAATCAGGATTTTCTTCAATGTGCGGTTTATGACTCTGATGAATCCACCGGTCGCCTTATTGGTGTTGTTTTTTACTTCTTCTGTTCTAGTTTATGTGACACTTTTTATATTCTGAGAGTCAAATTTGACGGTATAACTTTGTATACAGGAGTGGAGTATATATTATCTGATCGTATCTTTGAAAGTTTGCCTCAAGAAGAACAGCAGCTTTGGCATTCTCATGCACATGAGGTTAATTTTCGTAATGTCATATAGTTTTTTGTTGCGATATAATGATTAAAATTTGTCATCCAGATAAAATCAGGACTTTGGGTGAATCCAAGAGTTCCAGAAATGGTAGTAAGGTCTGAATTGGAAAATCTTACCAAGACTTATGGCAAATTCTGGTGTACATGGCAGATAGATAAAGGTAAATTTGTAAATGGACTTTCAATGCTCAGATTTGTCATCTACTTTGTTATATGTTTGTACTTGAGTGATATTTTTAGTTTGAATATATACATGTGTGAGATATTATTTGGGTTTCGAGTATCGAATCGAGTATTTGTTGTTGTTTTATTTTTTTAATTTTTTATTTATTTGTTGAAAAGAAAAAAAATGATATTTCTAATTTCAAAGGTGACAAGCTACCAATTGGGCCTCCATCACTAATGATGTCTCCACAGCCCATAGATTTGGGCATCGTGAAAATTGGGCTGGTCAAGCAGAGGGATGATAAGTACAACATATCGACCGATACCATGAAAACGATTCGTGCTGATCTACCCGAGCCGACCCGTCTTAATCCACGGGCGGATTATTGGATGGCGCATGGCAAGGGCTTCGTGATCGAGGTTGAGGATGTTGAGATGAAGAAGATAGCACCATTTCCATGAGTTTATGTTCAAGATTTAGTATATAGTGCATGTCCGTGTTGATCTTTTTAATGTACAAATAAAAGACATTTAGTATAAGGGATGTAAATTATATGTGAAGTTCATGTTTTGAATGAAGCGATTAGGTTGGGAGAGTTAGAATATACTAAATACATATTGTGTCTTTGATACTAAATACAAAAAGGTGATGCAAATTATGTTATGATATAATATATCTATAATAAATTATATTTTAATATATTTTGGATGGAGTTAATATTTTTTGATTTTGGAGTATGATGGAATAAAGCAAAATGATTTTTTAAATTGTTTGTGTTTTTTTTATTTGTGAAGTAGCAGTTAATTAATGTAATTTTTAACGTTCCTCACGGGTCATTTGGAAACAATCGTTTTATCTTTTTAAACATAGTGGTTAGGCTGTGTACATCTGACTTTTCTTCACCCTGCAATGAGCAGGAGTCTTTTGAGATACTGAATATGTTGATATTGATGATGATATAGAAAAAATAATTAAATTTCAAAATTAATGTAAAAGCACATAATTAAGATCTTGACTTGTAAAATTAAAATTATTTGCATTATTAAAAACATCTCGAAATATTTTTTATTCATGAATATGCGCGCACCAGATCAAATAATTTATCATGTACACCAAATCATATAATCCCACTTCTTGAGCATATTCCACCTTTTCTGCAATAAAAAATAAACTCCCAATCCAATATTCCACCAACTTCTCATGTTCTACGATAAAAAGTAAACTCCCAATCCAATATTCCACCAACTTCTTAACGGGTGGTAAAATTAAGTTTAAACGCACTTAATTTGTTAAAATTTGGATTTATATAGAGTGATTTTATTAAAATATTTTTTTATTTTGATATAAGAAAAATATAATTTAATTAAAATATTTAAATATTAAAAAATAAATAAAATAAGTACTTAAAAATAAGGTCGAAGTCGAATTAGGTCTTGACTTGCGCTATAATTCGTTACTTAATCATTTGATTCAATTTATTTTGATCAAGTAAATCTGATTAAACTTATTTTGACCAAGTAAATTTGGGAATGGATTGTATTCTATTTGATATTTTAACTCGTTATAATTTATTTGAATTTGATTCAATCCGTTCAATTACTATCCCTAATCATTACCTCTAAACAAATAAATACAAATATAATATTATCGAGTATAATCAAATGTCTTTAACTTGAGTCTTGATAATGTAAAATTTTTGATGAAGAATGTTTTTCTCATGTAAAGTTTTACGTATCATAAATTCAAATATAGTTAATTTTTAATATAAATATCGGACACCAAGCGAAAAAAAAAAATCATTCAACTCTAACAAAAAAATTCCCTTAAAAAAAATCCTTTAACTGTTTTTTTCTTTTTAAAAATGGATTTTCTCAAATCCCTTTGTAGTCTTCATCTTCATGCTCAATAACATTTTCTTCATCAAATTCCTTTCATTTGTTGGACTCATAGCCATTTCTTTACTCTTCTATTCAATCCTCACAGTACCAGATCCAATGCAAAACGTACAACTCAACGAAGCAGAGACCACCAAAACTGAAGTTTATTCAGTGTGGGGGATCCCATCTGAAGAATTTTCGGGTCGGGTCAAAAAGTTGATGAGTGGTCTTAGATCGGAATTTGGTGGGCCCCAGTTTGAACCTCACGTGACCGTCGTCGGAGCTATAAGGTTGACGGCGAAGGAGGCACGTGACAAGTTTCGAAAAGGATGTGAAAGTGTGAAGAAGGTGTATAGTGCTAATGTTGAGAAAGTTGATAATGGGACTTTTTTTTATCAGTGTGTTTATCTTTTGCTTCATCCAACTATTGAGGTAAAACTTTTCTGTTTTTGTCTTCCATTTCTGTTACTATTTGTTGATTCCTTTACTTTGATTATTGTAGTATTTTGTTAGTACTCATAGTAGTAGTACTATAAGTCTGGAAGTTTCTTATTCTTCGATTTTTGTTACTTTCTTGGTTTTATTTTATGTGACATTATTTCATTTACACGGTGTTTAACAAAAATATAAGACTTTTTGAAATTTATTATCTAAAATTATTCTGAGATATTTGTGTGGTTGAAAATTATTGTAAAAGAGAAATTTTAAGATTAAATTGTTTTTTATTAGAGTAAGGGAATATTATTTTTGGGACAGACCAAAAGGAAAGGGTGCCACATAAAATGAAACAGATGGAGTACTATATGTTGATACTTTTTGCCTCGATTATCGTATTGTTATGTTACTATAATGTTATTTTTGCTATGAATTGCTTTTATGCTTTACGACAAAAACAATAACATAGCAATGGAATCCTATAAGTGGAGTTAGGAGGGTAAAAAGTATACAGACCTTACTACTATCTCATAGAGATAGAGAAGCTATTTCCGAAAGATCCTTGTAAAATAACTATCAAATTTGAAAAGCAAAAGAACTAGATATGAAAAAGAGAAAAAATCGACTAATATGGAAAGGAAATGATAGTATAAAAACATATAGATGTAACAAATATAAGCTGGGAATGCTTTTACGCTTTGTTTATTCAAATTGAAAATGATTTTGTTCAAATTATTAGTAGTTGTAGTACTAGTATTTTCTCTCATAGTTTCTTGTCCTTCGAATTCTATTACTGTTTGTTGATCCCTCGGAAATTGAAGATCGAACAGTTAGCATTGAAGACGATAAGGTTGTTGTCAGGCTCGAAAATTTCTATTCCATGATTTTTGTTTGGTGTATGATCACTTGAGTTGCTGAGGATAAATAAGTGACATGAAATTCCTTCTGCCAGGTTGTGGAGGCTAGTGCACGCTGCTGCAGCAGCTTTGGTTATAACAGCTCAAGTCGTAAGCTACACATTCTTTCTTTGGAGTTTTTGGCATTTTTATGATTTAGTCGCGTGAAGCTTTTAGGGGCCGACTATCGGAAATAATTAACCTCTATACCCTACAAAGGTAGGGGTAAGATATGCGTACATCCTACCCTACATAGATCCAACTTATTGGACACACTGCATATGTTGTTGTTGTTGCTGCTGTAGTCGCGTTTAGTTTTTGCCGTCTTTGTGGTTACAACTGCTCTCTGTTTATGTATCATCTTGTTGCGTTGTTGAAGTGAGGATTACTCGATTATTTATAAAACAAAGGGTTGAACTTGCCTGAATATCCTTTTTGTCACACTCTTTAAATCTCCTAAACAATAGCAATCGTTCACCTCAAGACTGACTTCATATCCACACTCATTCCAATAGCGAATCAACATTGATCTTGGATGAACTTCTCATCGTTTACCTTCATGGTCACAACTAGCTTGTTCGGAATATATGTATAGTTTTCTTGTAACTGTGGTATTTGGACTAGCTTGCGTGTACCTCTACTAATTCCAAGGGATATCTATCACCTCCCACCAACAACTGATCGTAGGTAACTCTATCCACCAAGGCTAATACAGATGGAATGATAGCAACTAGCTCGACAATTACTTAGAGGCTCCTTTGGAATCTTAAGTTCCACAATGTGAAAGCTAAATCTAAGTACTCGTGTTGCCTGAATATATGGTGTTGATTTGTTGCCAGTTTGTACATGGATGTTGTTTGGAAAGCCGGGAAGTTGAATATACATAACTAGCTATCGTAAATGTTTCATATCTTGACGTAAACACACTTTTCTGGATTTATGGTTCTGTTATGCTGGTGTGGTTCTTGCGAATGAAGAAGACACTTGGAAGAGCAAATTGTACAGTTTGTATCAGAGCTAGTTTCTTTCGATAGGTTTTCTATTGCTGATGTTTAGTTTTTATGATCATGCAGCCTATATGCCTCATATGAGCATTCTTTATGGCGATCTGACAGATGAAGAAAAGAAGAAAGCTCAAGAAAAGGCTTATATCATTGATGAAAGCATTGGCAACTTGAGCTTCCAGATATCGCGCCTTGCATTGTACAAAACAGACATTGAAGACAAAAGCCTCAAATCATGGGAGAAGATCGAAGAGTACAATCTCAGCACTAACTAATTCTAACGACACTGTGAACTCTCCTCGAGCTCAAGAAAATGTTATGTATCCTATCTTTACCTTAATGTTCATTGTCAGTATCTAACTCTGCTGTTGGGACTTCCTTTTTCTGTATACTTTTGTGTTCTTCCAGGAGTTACAGACATATAAAGCATTGCAATTGCCAATTTGGTCTTTATTTAAGCTGTCAAGAATTTCATAATACAAGTCCAATATAGCTCCATGATAACTACTCATTTATCCTCTCTGGTTTGAGTCGTGGATATGGGGTCACGTTTGTTAGGGATTGACACACTTTCTGGCATGAATCTTGATTTAGTTAAAGGTCCAATACAGGTGGAGGACGGTTGATCGGGGCAATAGTCAAGCTATTTAAAATAATAATTTTGACACATTATTATCAATAAGGGCTATGACGAAATGTTAAGAGTAAGAAATTTTAGTGTTAGAAAATATTTTACGATATGAATTTTAATTTAGTCAAATTTTAATATAAATATTAAATTAAAATAAATAAAAGATGACATTGAACTTGGATTTATTTTGCCATTCATTTAGGATAATCGAAGAGTTTTTTAAAAAGTAATTACATAAGAAAATCATTTTTTTTCACTTTACTTCAAACAAAATTGACAATAAATTAATGTACAAGCAATAAATTAATGAAAAGGAAAAATACACTTTTTATCTCAATTTATATAATATAATTTCAAGAGTCAAATAAGAAAAATCATTTATTTATTCCTATGTTTTTGAATTATAAATTATTATGATTTATATTATTTTTTATTTAATATAATTCATATATATATACACGTTATTTTTCCATCCAACCACTTACCGCCGTCACCGTTTATGAAATTGTCTCCTCCACTCGCATTCCTCAGCGAGTGTACATCACGCTCCTTCTTAATTTAGCAAATTTTTACATCAGAAGTGAACCTAACCCTTTTAATTTGTAATTGGGTTCTTGTTTAAACCTTCAAATTTCTCAAATTTGTAGGTTTTATCTGTTCAAGCACTAATTTTTACGAATACCCTTTAGTTAATTTTGGATTCTTGAAAAGTTTTTAGCACTTGTTGTTATTTAGTACATTTTCTTGCATATTGAATTGTCTGGGGGTAGTGTAATTTTTGTAGTCATTTTCTTGAAATGGAACCGAATTCACCTTTGAGATTCAAATTAGGTAAGCAATCTTCATTAGCACCAAGGAGAGGGGAAGAAGAATTAGGAGGTGAAGGTGGTGGATTTGATGTTGATATTGATCCAAGGGTTAGGTTGATGTATTCGGCGAATGAGGGTGATATAGAAGGGATAAAGGAGATTTTGGAATCTGGGACTGATGTTAATTTTAAGGATATTGATAAGAGGACAGCACTTCATGTTGCTGCTTGTCATGGTTCAAGTGATGTTGTGCAGTTGTTGCTTGATAATGGGGCTGAAGTTGATCCGAAAGATCGGTGGGAGTACGGTATGATGATCAATCCCATTTTTGGTTTTGTTGATGTTTGGTTGTTAATATGATTTTCTGTTTTTGTTTGATGTTGTTGGTACAGTTACTTCTTGTTACCTAGGTTGTGAAATTTTGAAAAAGGATTGTTTTTTTGTGTATGTAGCTGGTTATTTTGGGAGTAGATTGCATTGTTACTTGGTATCTAGCTTATGAAATTTAAAAGAAGGGGTTCCTTTTTTGGTTATGTAGCTAGTTATTGAGAGTAGTTTGGTATTGTTTGTACCCTTATTAGAGTCTTTTTGATTGGCTTTTCGCTTTTATTCTTTTAGATATTATTTTAGCTTAAATATCAAGTGCTTCTAAGCACATTTTTAATTTACCCAAACATGAAAAAAGTGCTTAAAAGCACTTAAACTTTTGGGTATGTTGCTGGTTATTGAGAGCTACATCGCTCAGACTCTTTAAAATGGGAATGAGTGTGTGTTGGGATCTCCAAAAGTAGTGCGTTTGAAGAATCTATCACGGGTGTGGTATCAGCTTTGGAGAGTCGGAGGAACATAGATGGAGAGTAGGTTTCTGTTATTCTTATAGTTACTTTTTGGTATCTAGTTTATGGAACGAAAAAGAGCTCTTTTTTGGATATATAACTGGTTATTAAGAGTAGTTTTCTATGGTTGGTACAGTTACTTCTTGGTACATTTAGCTTCTGAAATTAACAAAGGTAGGTTCTATTTTGGGTATGTAGCTGATTCTTGGGATTAGTTTGCTGTTGTTGGTACAGTTACTTCTTGTTGTCTAGCTTATGAAATAAAAAGGATCTTTTTTGGGTATGTAGCTGGTTAATGAGAGTAGTTTGCTATTGTTGATACACTTGTTTGTGTCTTGCTTTGAAATATAGTAAAAGAAAATAAAAAAGGTTCCTTTTTGGATATGTAACTGGTAGTTGAGAGTAGTTTCCTGTTGTTGGTATTGTTACTTCTAGTTATCTAGCTTATGAAACCAAAAGTGGGTGGGGGTGGGGGGGTGGGGGGGTTTCTTTTTTGGGTATGTAGCTGGTTACTGAGAGCAGTTTCCTATTGTTGGTATAGTTACTTCTTGGTATCTAGTTTATGAAACAGAAAGAGACGTTCCTTTTTGGGTATGCAGCTCAGTAGCTGTAGTGAGAGTAATTTGCTATTGTTGGTACACTTACTTCTTGGTATCTAGCTTTAAAATTAATAAAAGGTTCTTTTTTGAGTATGTAGCTGGTTATTAAAGGCAGTTTGCTGTCATTGGTACAGTTACTTCTCGGTACATCTACATCATAAAATTAACAAAAAAAGGTTCTTTTTGGGTATGTAGCTGGTTATTGAGAGTATTTTGCTGTTGTTGGTATTATTAATTCAAAAAAAGGTTCTATTTTGGGTATATAGCTGGTTATTGCAAGTAGTATTGCTCAATTGACAGCTATTTCCCTTTCTTTATCCCATCTTACTTTTGCAGTTATTATTTAGTGTCCGGGTCAGTCTGTGGACACACTAATAATCCATGGGGTATTTGCTAGCTCCTACTAGCATAGGTACGGTAAGGGTAACTCTGCCTAGTCATCTTTGGGTGGATAGAAAGAATTTACCTGGTGTTGCCTCTTGTGGGATTTGAACCTTGGTTCCCAGAATTATCACTTTAGACTTCAATCTTTAAACCACCCTCGGGCCCTTATGATGATATGATGTCAATCCCATTTGGTTTGTTGATGTTTGATCATCACTATGATCTTCTGTTTGGTTTGCTATTGTTGATAAGTTACTTCTTGGTATCTAGCTTATGAAATTAGAAAAAACAGGTTCTTTTCTGGGTATGTAGCTGGTTATTGAGAGTAGTATAGCTCAAATTGACAGCTATTTCCCTTCATTTAGCCCATCTTACCTTTGCTATTGTTGTTTGATGTACGGGTCAGTTTGTGCACACACTACTATCCACCAGGTATTTTCTATGTCCTACTGACACATTGGATAAGGGTAAATCTTCGTTGCAATCTTTAGGCAGATAGAAAGAATTTACCTAGTGGTGCCTCTAGTGGGATTCGCATTCGAACCTTAGTTCCCAGGGTTGTCACTCTTAACACTTAAATCTTTAGGCCATTATTCTGAGATCATAGATACCGCATCATGGCAAAGATATTAAACGGAGCAATGTTTGGTGGATAACTATGCCATGTCCCATGAATATCATAGAATTGCATGTTTTGTCTGCTTTAAGATGTTTTTATGTTTTCCAAAGCTACATAATGTATTTCCATCAATCTCGGATGGAGCCAAAGATTCATTATTGTATAGTAGCAGTTAGTCAATGCAACTTTCGACGCTCATCATGGGTCATCCGGAAACAGTCGCGCTATGTTTTTAAACATAGGGGTCAGGCTGCGTACATCCTACCTCCCTTTACCTCGCAATGGGCGGGAGCCTTTGAGGCATTGGGGTAATGTTGTTGTTGTTGTTGTTCAAAGCTACATAATGTGCGACCTTTGTTAAGATGAGGATATATGCATGAATATTTAATAGTTGTTCTTCATCTAATCTAGTTAACATATGCAAAAATTTATTTCTTTTGTTCTTCTCCTTGCTCCCCTTCACAAATATGGATGATGTGATTTCTTATATATTAAGGACACTTTTAGATGGACGCAATCTGAAAATTTTTGTGTGTCCTGTTTCTCCTCATAGTTGACCTTTTTTTTCGGTAACAATCTAATATTGCCTGAACAGCCTCTTGCAGATGCAATACATTATAAAAATCATGCAGTGATCAAGCTACTGGAGAAACATGGTGCCAAGCCTCCAGTAAGTTTGCATTCCATTCGAGCTATTGATCATGGATTTTTTTTAATTGCATATTGTGATAAGAGTTGCTTGTCTAGATGATAGTCTAAATTAATTTTCATCCAGGTGGCTCCCATGCATGTTAAAACTTGCCGTGAAGTCCCAGAATATGAGATTGATACTAAAGAACTTGATTTCACTAATAGCATTGAGTTGAGCAAGTTGATATATTTCGTTTTCACTCTTGTATCTTGCAGAGATTCATGCGTGCTGCTTTCAGTTGATTCTCTGGTCCTTCTATTTCCTTATGGAGTTTTACATCAAAATCCATTTTTCATTCTGCCAGCATTGTTAGTTTCATCCTCCAACCGGAGAGTTTGTGCTGGCTTTTCCTTTTTTCCTACTCTTATGTATTTGATTGTACTGTTGTCATATATATTTTTGTGCTGAGGGTCTTCCGGAAACCTCTCTATCTCCATGAGGTAGTGGTAAGGATTTCGTACATTATACGCTTCCCAGATCCCACTTGTGGGATTTCACTCGGTATGTTGTTGTTGGACTGTTGTCATATTTCTCTGCCTGTTAGCTTGGAAGATTCTAGTGGCAAAGGCTTTGCTTAATGTAGTTTGATGATTCCCTTAGAGTTCAACATTGAATTAGTAAGATTGTTCTATTGGAAGCAGAAGTTACATGAGGCAAGTATAAGTAGATAAAGTATGTAGAATGGAGGAAAACTGAGGCTAGCCTCAGCTGATTACATCTTAGATTAATCTCTGGCAAATAGCTCAGCTGCATAGGATTGCTTATCTTATTGGAACGTTGGCTAACTACCAGGAAACAACCTCTCTATCTCTATGAGGCTGTGGTAAGGTCTGCGTACATTCTACCCTCCCAGACCCCACTTGTGGGATTCTACTGGGTATGTTGTTGTTGAACCGTGCTAACTATCTGCTCCTTAGTGTGGTACAATGTGATGTACAAGAATTGTGAGGTGGATCATTTAATTGTCTACTGAAGTGGCCTAGTATGTCTTTTTTCTCTAATATAGAATTTCTTTCTCTCTACTCTCTTCTGATCAAAGTTGTGAGAGACTGGCTTGTAATGGTTGCAGGAGTGGTAGAGGTAGAGGTAGGTTGAAGAAGTATCAGAGAGAGGTGATTAGACATGACATGATTTAGTTTCAACTTACTGAGGAATAACCTTAGATAGGAGATTGAGATTGTAAAGAACACGGATAAGGGTGGACAATTAGTAGAGTGTTGTCTCACTTATCTTTCCGTAACAGTAGTCGTAGTATCAATGTCTGATGTCTTTATGCACTTCATTATCGTATTATTTATTGTAGTAATGTTTCCTTTTTAGAATGATTTGACATGCTCTCTATGTAATATTGCTATGACTTATTCACACTTTCCCCCCTTCTTTGAGCCAAGGCTCTGTCGGAAACAACATCTCTACCTCTCAGGTAGGGATAAGGTCTGCGTACTCTACCCTCTCCAGACCCCACTTGTGGGTTCACACCAGGAATGTGGTTGTTGTACTTTGCTGATCTCAAAGATAATGCAGGGAACCTTCCATATTGCCTCATGGCGTGGAATACAAGTTGCTGTAAAAATGTTTGGGGAGGATGTGATTGCTGATGAGGATAAAGTGTGAGTAATTTGAAAGTGATAGTGCTTCTATTTCTCTACTTACAAGGGGAAAAACCGTAATTGCTACTTCACATTGTTACGCTCTTCTCATTTATTTTTTTCGATATTTACATTCTCTAATATTAGAGCTTCTGCAGGAGTGCATTTATCTAAAGTTGGTACCTTTTAGGTACCTTTTAGGTAGGAAACTCGCAGACTTGGTAGTTTAGGTATGAAATTTGAAAAACTGGGATACTTTTTAGGTGCTTTTTTCACGCTTCACTCCAAAACTTTTCTTGGATGTAACATTTCAATGTAGTGTAGTCCTTTGATAGAGCATTACTGCTGAGTATAAGAATTCTCATATAAATATTTTGTTTTGGGGGAATGAACTATCTGCATGAACATAAAGAAGCAATTATTCATCGTGATCTTGAGCCTTCGTAAGTTTCACTTCTGTCAGGATTCCTGAACTACATTGGTCTATACTAACTCCTAGCCAAGTTTTGAGTAGCAACAATGCTTTGATATTGTGATTTGAGTTCCTTCATGTAATAATAGTCTACCTTTTTCGAGTAAGATTGCAGAAATATTTTGCGGGATGATACTGGACATCTGAAAGTTGCTGACTTTGGATTAAGCAAGCTACTGAAAGTTACAAAAAGGGTCAAAGAAGATAAGCCTCTGACATACGAAGACAGTTATCGTGAGTAATGCTTCTTTTTGATATTCAATCATCCTCTATTCCTTCTCCATCGGAAAAGATATGGTAGTTTTTTACCCTGGAAAATAATGTATGTGCAAGTGTTGCTTGTTTCTGTGAATGCAGAATTAATCTGTTAGTCTAAGTCTGTCGAGTGTTTTCAAGTTGCTTATTGCTCCAGAAAAAGCTTTCTTTATTTGAGATGCTGTGATATGATCCTGTTTATTGATATTTGAGAACCGATATTTGGATTGCACCTAACATTTTTCATCTTTTTTTAAAAAAAAAAATTCTTGTGCAACAAATAGGCAGATATGTCGCTCCAGAGGTTTTCAGGAATGAGGAATATGATACCAAAGTTGATGTCTTTTCGTTTGCCTTGATTTTACAAGAGATAAAATATTGTCTTATCTGGTTAATTTTTAAACTTTGAGGAAGGCAGTTACTTTGCGCTCTTGTGGACCATATCTTTATTTTATTAAGAGTGTGTAAATGCAAGGAGCATTATGTTTCATCTACTTAATAGTGAAAACGCAAAACGAGAAGCAAACACATACTTTTTTAAAATGAAATCGAAATGAGTGTGCAATCTATAGAAAATCAAAGATGGTTTAACATATGTGGATTTATTACTAATGACACCAAATTACAATTAAATTACTTGTTTAAGAATTTGATATGTAGTGATGCCATATTATTCTTGTAATTCTGCTTCGGAAATATTTCTTTTGAGCTGCGGGTCTATAAGAAACAAACTCTCTACCTCACAAGGGTAGATGTAAGGTTAACATACATCCTATCCTCCCCAGATTCCACTTGTGGGATTACACTACGTATGTTGGAGATCAAATTTAACATGATTGAAATATGTTTCCGTAAGGTCACAATTCTGATTTGATATATTTATGTTGTATATCTGCAGAAGTTTTAGAGTAACTTTGTTTGATAAAATTTAGTGAGTCAAAGATGTGCGTCTTTTGCAGTTGTTCTTTCCAGTAACAGGTGATATATTTTACCTATGTGATGTGTTGTATTTTAGATGATTGAAGGCTACCCTCCTTTCCATGCGAAGGAAGAAAACGATGTACCTAAATTGTATGCTGCTAAAGAGCGCCCTCCTTTTAAAGCCCCAGCGAAGTTTTATGCCCATGGACTGAAAGAGTAAGTTCTATCTTTTTTTTTTTCAATCAGTTGCTACTGTAAATTACCATAGTTTACTAGTATAATAAACCATGCAACTCTAGCCTAAATATCGATCATTATAACCTCTGAGAACATGGAAGAGAAGGTCAAGTATGATCGGAAGGAGAATCATGAGGTCTTACATTTAAATTCCAATGGAGACACTAGGTGATTTCTTCCATATGTCTAAGCCTTGATGGATAAAGTTACCCAGTACTTATTGCTGATGGGAGGTAGCAACTATCCCGTAGAATTAGTTGAGGTGTGCGCAAGCTGACATGGATACCATGGTTATCAAAAACATAACAAAAGTAGCAAGTGTACATCAAAAAAGAAACTAAGAACTGAACAGACTTACAATCATAAAATTAAACTATTTAGAATTGGCGTTCCTTTCCTTCCATGTAGTCCAGCATTATGCAATGCGGACTATGCCACAATTGCAATGCAAGAATAGGTGGCAATCTCTTTCCACCTCACTATTGCACATAAAATACCTACACAACTGTATAATTACATATCATGATTCCCTTGCTATGTGCAAGGCAAAGCATCCTAGGCGGCATGGCACACGACAAAAGTGATTTTCTATGGGGCTTTAGACTTATGAGAGTTGTTTCTATAGCAAATTTGTAAAGCTGGCACCAACACTGTTGATAACCTTGTAGCATGAACTTACTGGAAAATTCCCGTTCTGCTGCCCATTCCATACGATGCAGTCCTCATTTGATTCTTTTATTTTAGTATTACCTGTTGTTTCTTTTGCTTCAGTTAGCGTATTATTTGCATTGCGATTGTTCTCTGCGCCTTTGTATTTGCTTTACATACTTGTTATTTGGTGTTCTTTCTATGAGCCCAAGGGTCTATCAGAAACAAATTTCTACCCTTCACAATCTAGGGGGTAACATTGTGTACACACCACCCTCTCTAGACTCTACTTGTGGGATTACACTGGGTTTGTTGTTGCATTAGTGTCTAGAGTGTCTGCAGATGTTGCCACGTGTTTCCGTTCCCATTCAGCTTTTGAACAAAAGGGTTTAGGTGTAAAACTAAAAGACAAGGATCCAGAATTTAACATGTCAAACAGAAGTATTTAAATAAAGCTAGTGCGTTTGGTAAATTCGGCATATTTTTAGTTTTAGAATATATGATTCAAAAGTCTTCTTACTTTTCTTGAACCCTGAGCTAAGTCAAAAACTAGACGAACAAATTGAATTAGAAGTAGTAATATTTAGAGGTGCTTTGGTTTTCAGGTTGATTGAAGAGTGTTGGAACGACAAGCCAGCCAATCGTCCTAGTTTCAAGCAAATTATTCCAAGGCTTGAGTCCATCTATAAAAAGTTTGACCGCAGCAAGCATTGGAAGGTAAAAGTTACAACTGTTTCCGTGCATTTATTATGTGATTGGTGTTTATATGTCTGATTTTTTCACATTTTTGGTCATCAATTAATCAAACTATTTGCCATTTGTTTCATCAAATTAAGAAACATATTAGCTATATCACTCGAGTTGAATGCTTTTGTGAAACAAGACTGATAGTGAAAACGATATCCAGGCTCTGATTTGGTAAGTGGCTCATGTGAAGCAGATATGAATCATCTTGAATTTCCAGCACAAGTATTATGTCGTGTTGATCTAGTATGTCATCTTTTAAAATGACGTGGTGTTTGAGTCAGCTAGCATGTAGTTTTATTTGAATTGTCGTACTAGAACTACTATGCTGGAAGTAAAAATGGATGGAAGGATTATAATACAAGTGGACGAGTTAGTTATAATTTGCTTGGATATGACTACTTAATAACATCCCCTTGGTCTCAAACAAGTTGGGGTCGGCTAAGTGAATCCTCACTGGCCACGTCTCCATTTAAATCCATCTTAGGCCAACATTATACAAAATCGTAATCTGTCAATGACCTTTACTGCAGTTTAGCATAACGTATTATGCAGTAGAGATACACAAGTGCCTCTTTTTCACCATGAATATTTTACTACATGCAGGCATTTAGACCATTGAAATGCTTTCAGCATTTAGAGCTAATGTGGAAGAAATATTGTTCAGATTTAAGTAGCCGGAATCGTTCATCTCGATCTACGCACCACATCTAGGTTAGTTATGGAAATGAGCAAAAATTTTATTTGCTCAATCAAATGTGCATAAAGTTATTCTACTTCTCCACATTGTCTGCAAATGTATTCAGTTGCTTTTAGTATTAGACTTTTGGATTATATTTTCTAGTTTCAAAATCTTGTATTCTTAGTCATTGGAATGAAGATCTTCCCTTAGTTTTGTATATTCTTAGTCATTGGCAAGTTGATGCTTGAAGCATGACCTGTGAGTCTATTTAATTATGTATGCGATGACATAAGAGTGTAAGCTACTTTGTAGTATTCATGCATTGTGTATTGACTCAGAACTTGCCTTGTTTTTCTAAAATTGGACTGGAGATGTAGTTTATTGGGAAAGAATCTTAGGCCTTCGTTCTTTTAGTGAACTCACTTTTTCCTAAATGACCTACCAAATGTGATAGTAGATCCCTTGATCTAAATGTTTGAGCTTTTCATGTAGCTATTCTTTCTCGACACCTAGCTAGCTCAGCCTTGTTTTTATGAAATACCTTGATATTGGCCCTGGTCTATCCTTGAATATGTGAACTTTGATTGAGGCAAAACACCTAAGTTGAAGGTGGCTACAAATAGTTGCCTTGGTTTGGGGAATCACCTCAGGCTAAAAGCCTAAGTTGAGGGTGGTACTTCTTTTGATAAAGTAATGAAAATGAGGTGATTAGTTGGGAAAGAAAGAAAGAAATGAAGAAATCATATGCCGGATGAGAAAAAGAAAAGAAAAGTTGCCTTAGATTTAAGAGAATAATAAAAATGAGAAGGTGAAACAGGTGATTTTGGTCATTTTTCGTGGGTGTTGGCCCACGAATTCTAGCGCTGCCTGGGGTTGCGGGCAAAGATTCCCGAAAAATCATATGGGTGGATTGGCCACTAGCCTGGAAAGCGGACCAGGTGGCTCAGCGACGCTGGCGAGGGTCTGATAGGATGTTATGGCCCAAAGAAGACGAAACAGGCGATTTCGGATATTTTTCGTGGGTGTTAGTCCACGGATTCGGATGCTACCTGGGGTACCAGGCAAAGATTCTTGAAAACTCATATGGGTGGATCGACCACGAGTATGAGAAGCTGCCCAGGCGATTTCGACTATTTTCCAAAGGTGTTAGCCCACTGATTCTGGCGCTGCCTGGGGTTCTGAGCAAATATTCCCAAAATATCATAAAGGTGGGTCAGCCACAAGCCCGAGAAGTGGCCCAGGTGGCTCGACGGCGTTGGCGTGGGCCTGATAGGATTTTATGGCACAAAAAAGGCGAAACAGGCGATTTCAACCATTTTTCGTGGGTGTTAGCCCACCGATGCTAGCGCTGCCTGGTATTCTAGGAAAAGATTTCTGAAAAATCATATGGGTGGGTCGGCCATGAGACCAGGAACTAGCCTAGGTGGCCTGGCAGCATTGGTGGGGGCCTGATAGGATTTCATGGCCCAAGGAAGGCGAAATAGGTGATTTCAGTCATTTTCTGTGGGTGTTAGCTCATGGATTTTGGCGCTGCCTGGGGTTTCAATCAAATATTATCAAACAATCATACGGGTGGGTCGGCCACGAGCTCGAGAAGCTAATCAGGTGGCCCAGCAGAATTGGCGGGGGCATGGTAGAATTTTATGGCCCAAGGAAGGCGAAGGTCATTTTTCATGGGTGTTAGACCATGGATTCTGGCTCTGCCTGGGTTCCGGGCGAAGATTCCAGAAAAATTATACGAGTAGGTTGGCCAAGAGCCCGAGAAGTGGGTCCAGGTGGCCTAGCGTCGTTGGCAGGGGCCTAGTAGGATTTTATTGCCAAAGAAAGGCGAAATAAGCAATTTCGACCATTTTTTGTGGGTGTTAGCCCACGGATTCTAGCGCTGCCCAGGGTTCCATGCAAAGATTACCGAAATATCATACGAAAGGGTTGGTCACGAGCCCATGAAGCTGCCACAGTGGACTAGTGGATTTGACGGGCGCCTGGCAGGATTTTATGGCACAAGAAAGGTGAAACAGGCGATTTCGGCCATTTTTCGTCGCTGCTTGGGGTTTCAGGAAAAGATTCCTGAAAAATCATACGGGTGGGTTAGCTATGAGCCTAGAAAGCTGCCCAGGTGGCCCAGCGGCATTGGCAGAGGCCTGATAGGATGTTATGGCCCAAGGAAGGAGAAACAGGCGATTTCAGCCATTTTGCGTGGGTGTTAGCCCACAGATTCTAGTGCTGCCTCGGGTTCCGAGCAAATATTCTCAAAATATCATACAAATGGGTCAGCCACGAGCCCCTAAAGTGGCCCAGCGGGGGCCTGGTAGGATTTTCTGGCACAAGGAAGGCGAAATAGGCGATTTCGGCCATTTTCTATGGGTGTTAGCCCATGGATTCTAGCGTTGCCTGGGGTTCCAGGCAAAGATTTTTGAAAAATCATACGGGTGGGTCGGCCATGATCTCGAGAAGCGACACTGGTGGCCCGATGACATTGGAGGAGGCCACTAGGATTTTATGGCCCAGGGAAGTCGAAACAAGCGATTTCAACCATTTTCTGTGGATGTTATCCCACGGATTCTGGCGCTGCATGGGGGTCCAAGCAAATATTCCTAAAAATTCATACGAGTGAATCGGCCACGAGCCTGGGTAGTTGCCGAGGTGGCCCGGCGGCATTGGCGGGGGCCAGTAGGATTTTATAGCCCAAGGTAGGCCAAACATGTGATTTCGGCCATTTTTCATTGGTGTTAGCCCACAGATTCTAGCGCTATCAGGGGTTCCGGGCAAAGATTTCCAAAAACCATATGGATGGGTCGATCACGAGCCCGGGAAGTGGCCCAGGTATCCCGATGGCGTTATCAGGGGCTTGGTAGGATTTTATGGCCCAAAAAGGCGAAACAGACGATTTCGACTATTTTCCAAAGGTGTTAGCCCACTGATTCTGACGCTGCCTGGGGTACTGAGCAAATATTCCCAAAAAATCATAAATGGTGGGTCAGCCACAAGCTCGAGAAGTGGCCCAGGTGGCTCGACGGCATTGGCAGGGGCCTGGTAGGATTTTATGGCCCAAGAAAAGCGAAACAGGCGATTTCAACCATTTTTCGTGGGTGTTAGTCCACCTATTCTGGCGCTGTCTGGTGTTCCAGGAAAATATTTCTGAAAAATCATACGAGTGGGTAGGCCATTAGCCCAAGAACTGGCCTAGGTGGCCTGGCAGCATTGGTAGAGGCCTGGTAGGATTTTATGGCCCAAAGAAGGTGAAATAGGTGATTTCAGCCATTTTCTGTGGGTGTTAGCCCATGGATTCTGGCGCTGCCTGGGGTTCTGGTTAAATATTCTCAAAAAATTATACGGGTGAGTCGGGCACGAGCTCGGGAAGCTGACCAGGTGGCCCAGCAGCATTGGCAGGGGCATGGTAGGATTTATGGCCCAAGGAAGGCGAATACGACGATTTCGGCCATTTTTCATGGGTGTTAGACCATGGATTCTGGCTCTGCCTGGGTTTCGAGCGAAGATTCTAGAAAAATTATACGAATAGGTTGGCCAAGAGCCTGAGAAGTGATCCAGGTGGCCCAGCGACGTTGGCAGGGGCCTAGTAGGATTTTATGGCCCAAAGAAGGCGAAATAAGCGATTTCGACCATTTTCTGTGGGTGTTAGCCCACGGATTCTAGCGCTACCCGGGTTCCAGGCAAATATTACCGAAACATCATACGAAAGGGTTGGTCACGAGCCCATAAAGCGGCCACAGTGGCCCAGCGGCTTTGACGGGCGCCTGGTAGGATTTTATGGCCCAAGAAAGGTGAAACAGGCGATTTCGGTCATTTTTTGTGGGTGTTAGCCCATGGATTCTGGCGCTGCCTGGGGTTTCGGGCAAAGATTCCTGAAAAATCATATGGGTGGGCTAACACCTACGAAAAATGGTTGAAATCGCCTGTTTCGCTTTCTTTGGGCCATAAAATCCTACCAGGCCCCTGCAAATGCTGCTAGGCCACCTGGACTGCATCTTGGGATCGTGGATGATCCACCAGTATGATTTTTTGGGAATATTTTCTTGGAACCCCAGGTATCGCCAGAATCAGTGGGCTTACACCTACTGAAAATGGCTGAAATCGCCTGTTTCCCCTTTCTTGGGCCATAAAATCCTACTAGGCCCCCGCCAACTACACCGGGCCACCTATGCCGCTTCTTGGGCTCATATCCAACCCACCCGTATGATTTTTCAGGAATCTTTTCCCGAAACCCTAGGCACAGCCAGAATCCTTGGGCTAACACCCAAGGAAAATGGTTGAAATCGCCTGTTTTGCCTTCCTTGGGCCATAAAATCCTACCAGGCCGCCGCTAACACCTACGGGCCACCTGGGCCACTTCTCGGGTTCTTCCCCGACCCACTCGTATGATTTTTTAGGAATCTTTTCCTAGAACCGCAGGCAGCGCCAGAATCCATGCGTAAACACCCACGGAAAATGATTGAAATTGCTTGTTTAGCCTTCCTTGGGCCATAAAATCCTACCAGGCCCCTGTCAACGCCGCTGGGTCACTTGGTCTACTTCCTTTGCTCTTGGTTGACCCTCTCATAATATATTTTGGGAATATTTGCCTGCAACGCCAGAATTCGTGGGCCAACACCTACGAAAAATGGCTGAAATTACCTATTTTGCCTTCCTTGGGCCATAAAATCCTACCATTCCCCCGTCAATCCCGCTGGGCCACCTGGCTCGCTTCTCGAGCTCATGGCACCCCCACCCAATGATTAGTCAGGAATCTTTTCTCGGAACCCCAGGCAGCGCCAGAATTCGTAGGCTAACACCCACGAAAAATGACCGAAATTGCCTATTTCGCCTTCCTTGGGCCATAAAATCCTACTAGGCCCCCTCCAATGCCCATCGGGCCACCTATGTCGCTTTTCGGGCTCATGGTCGATCCACCCGTATCATTTTTTGGGAATCTTTTCCCGAAATCACAGGCAGCGTCAGAATCCATGGGCTAACACCCAAGAAAAATGGTCAAAATTGCCCGTTTCGCCTTCTTTGGGCCATAAAATCCTACCAGGCCCCTGCTAACACCTCCGGGCCACCTGGGCCACTTTCAAAGGTCGTGTCCAACCCGCCTATATGATTTTTTGAGAATTTTCCCAGGAACCCCAGGCAGCACCAGAATTCGTGGGCTAACACCTACAAAAAATGGTCGAAATCGCCTGTTTTGCCTTTTTTGGACCATAAATTCCTACCAGGCCCCCGACAACGTTGTCGGGCCACCTGGTTCACTTCCCAGTCTCGTGGCCAACCTACCCATATGATTTTTCGAGAATCTTTGCCTGGAACCCCAGGCAGCGCCAGAATCCATAGGCTAACATCCACAAAAAATGGATGAAATCGCTTGTTTCTCCTTCTTTGGGCCATAAAATCCTACCAGGCCCCCGCCAATACCGCAGGGTCACGTGGGCTGCTTCCCGAGCTCATGGCCGACCCACTTGTATAATTTTTCAAGAATATTTGCACAGAACCCCACCCAGCGCCAGAATCAGTGGGCTAACACCCACGAAAAATGGCCGAAATCGCCTGTTTCGCCTCCTTTAGGCCAAAAAATTCTACCAGGCCCTCGCCAACGCCGCTTGGCCACCTGGACCTCTTCCTGGGCTCATGGTTGACCCACTCATATGATTTTTTGGGAATCTTTTTCCAGAACCCCAAGTAGCGCCAGAATCCCCGAAATCACCTATTTCGCATTCTTTTGGCCATAAAATCCTACCAGGCTCCCCCCCTCAACGCTACTGGGCCACCTGGACCACTTCCAAGGCTCAAAGCCAACCTACCTATATGAGTTTTCGGGAATCTTTGCTCGGAACCCCAGGCAGCGCAGAATCAATGGGCTAACACCCATGAAAAATGGCCAAAATCGCTTGTTTCACCTTCCTTGGGCCATAAATTTCTACCAGGCTCCCACCTATGCTGCAGGGACACCTGGGCCGCATACCGAGCTCGTAGCCAACCCATCTGTATGATTTTTCAAGAATATTTGCCCGAAACCCCAAGTAACGCCAGAATTCGTGGGCTAACACCCACGAAAAATAGCTGAAATCGCCTGTTTTGCCTTCCTTGGGCCATAAAATCTTATCAGGCCCCCGCCAATGCCGCTGGGCCACTTCCCTTGCTTGTGGCCGACCCACTTGTATGATTTTTAGGGAATATTTGCGCGGAATCCCAGGCAGCGCCAGAATCCGTGAGCTAACACCTATGAAAAATGGCCGAAATCGCCTGTTTTGCCTTCCTTGGGCTATAAAATCCTACCAGTCCCCTGCCATCACCGCATGGACACCTGGGCTGCTTTCCATGCTCGTGGATGACCCATTTGTATGATTTGTCAGGAATCTTTGACCGGAATCCCAGGCAGCGCCAGAATCTGTCGGCTAACACCCACGAAAAATGGTCGAAATCGCCTGTTTCGCCTTCCTTTGGCCATAAAATCCTACTAGGCCCCCGCCAACGTTGTTCGGCGACTTGGGCCGCTTCCCACGCTCGTTTATGACCTGCCCATATGATTTTTCGAGAATTTTTTCTTGGAACCCCAAGCAATGCCAAAATCCATGGGCTAACACCCACGAAAAATGGCCGAAATCGCCTATTTCACCTTTCTTGGGCTATAAAATCCTACCAGGCCCCTGCCAACGTCTTCGGGCTACCTGGGCCACTTCCTTGGCTAATGGAGGACCCACCTATATGATTTTTCGAGAATATTTTCTCAAAAACCCAGGCAGCACCAAAATTCGTGGGCTAACACCCACGAAAAATGGCCAAAATCGTTTGTTTCGCCTTCCTTCGGCCATAAAATCCTATCAAGCCCCCGCCAACGCCGAAGGGCCACTTGGGCTATTTTCCAGGCTTGTGTTTGACCCACACATATGATTTTTCAGGAGTCTTTGTTCGAAACCCCAGATAGCGCGAGAATCCGCGGGCTAATACGCACGAAAAATGGTCGAAATCGCCTGTTTTGTTTTCCTTAGGCCATAAAATCCTACCAGGCCCCCATCAACATTGTTGGGCCACCTGGGCCACTTCCCGGCTCGTGGTCGACCTACCTATATAATTTTTCGAGAATCTTTGCCTGGAACCCCAGACAACCCAGAATCCATGGGCTAACACCCACAGAAAATGGCTGAAATCGTCTGTTTCGCCTTCCTTGGGCCATAAAATCCTACCAGGCCCCCGCCAATGCTGCTGGGCCACTTTTCGAGCTCATGGCTGACCACTAGTATCACTTTTCAAGAATCTTTGCCCGGAACCACTGGCAGCGCTAGAATTCGTAGGCTAACACCCACGGAAAATAGACGAAATCGCCTGTTTCGCCTTCCTTGGGCCATAAGACAAAAAAAAATAAAAAAAAAGAGTACAAGCCCGTCCCAAGGCAAGAAGAGGAAGGAGGAAAGCAAGGTCAAGGACTCTCTCTCCATGCTAAAACAACTATCCATCAACACTCTTTTCATCGAGTCAGTGGAGAAGATGCCCACCATACCCTGCATAACTAAAGACGTAGAGTTTGCAAGGGTACTATGTGATCTTGGTGCTAGAATAAATCTGAAGCCCCTTGTGGTCTACGATAAGTTTAGGTTGAGAGCCTCTACTCCAAATAACATGTAAAATCTAGTACTCATTTTCATACCACCACCCTTCGAGCATGATAGAAGGTTGAAAAAGAAATTAGGGGTCCAATTCATAAGTTCAAGATGGAAGAAAAAGTAAACCTGTGGAGGAGCAAGGTTTGAAAAATTAGTGAAGTCTGAGTGACCAAGTGAACTAAGTCGAGCCGCAATAATATTTTTAGGAAAAATGGACCGGGAGCACCGGGAGCCCTATATCCGTGGGCTAACACCTCTTAAAATTTTTTGAAATTACCTATTTTCTATTCCAAAGACCACAAAATGCTATCGGGCATCGTCTAGCGCCGTCGCGTCTGCTAAGACTCTTGGAAAGCTCATTACGAACAGGTCAGAATAATTTTTTACAAAAATTGACTCGAAGCCTTGGCAGCCACAAAATTCATGGGCTAACATCCATAAAAAAAAACTGTCGAAATCGCTGGGCATCATCTAGCGTCGCCCAGCCTACTAGGACTTTTGGCGGGTTCTTTACGGACAAGTTGGTATAATGTTTCCAGAAAAATGGTCCTGGTACCCCGGTAACCTAAGAATACATTGGTTAACACCCACGAAAAACTATCAAAACTATATACTTCATATTTTGAAGCCTATAACACACTACCAGGCCTACTGGGACTTTTGATGGGCTCGTTATGGATGGGTTGGTATAATATTTTGGGAAAGATGGGCCTAGAGCCTTGTCAACCCCAAAATCTGTGGCTAACACCCATGAAAATCTACTTAAATTGCGTATTTCCTATTTCAAAGCCCATTAAATGCTACTGAGCGCTGGGACTCATGGTGGTCTCATTACGAACAAATTGGTATAATCTTTTAATAAAAATGGGCTCAAAGCACCGGTAACCCAAGAATTCTTGGGCTAATACCCACAATTAACTGTCTAAATCACATTTTTCCTGTTCCAGAGACCATAAAATGCTATCGATCATCGCCCGATGCCGTCGGAACTTCTGGGACTCTTGGTGAGCTCGTTACTAATGAGTTGGTATAATTTTTTGGGAAAAATGGGCCCAGATCCTTGGTTAGCGCCACAAAGCGTGGGCTAACACCCATGAAAAATTACCAAAATCACATGTTTTCTCTTTCGAAGCCTATAAAATGCTACTGGACGTAGTCTGGCGCCACCGGGCCTACTAAGACTCTTGGTAGGCTCGTTATGGACGAGTTCATGAAATGTTTTAGAAAAAATAGGTTCGGAGTCCCAGCTACCCCAGAGTCTATGGGTTAACATGGAAGAAAAACTGTTCAAATCGTCTGTTTTTTATTCCTGAGCACATAAAATGCTACCAGGCATCGTCCATCACTTCTGGGCCTGCTGGAACTCTTGGTGAAGTCGTTATGGATGGATTGGTTCAAATCTATGTAGATACTGAAATGTTGTTAAATGCAATATTGGGTTGGAAGCCAAAATCGTCAAAATTTGCACCAAAATGGGATTTGGTGTAAAAATTAGTATTGGAATAGAGATGATCTTAGCATAACTATAAACAAAAAGATTGTGAAAATTTATATTTCTTCCACTTCAAAAATAATGACCTCCTTTCATTTCTAATTTGTTTCACAAAGAATAATCCCTTTTCTTTTTTAGAAATATTTTAATTTTAGCGTTCCAGGTGGCATGTTTAAGGTTACAAAATTAAAGGTGATTTTGGTACATTTGTCATAACTTTGATTTAGAATCACAAAATTAAAAAGTCTAATTTACTTTCTTAAACTACGTATCAAGTCAAAATAGGTCATTCTCTTTTAAACAGAAAGAGTATCATTAAATTTCTTTATTATGTATCAAATTTTCCCCACAACTACATAATACTAATAGGCAATTTTTATTTGTAACCAAACAAGTCCTATTGTAGAGGACTTATTTCACTACAGTGACCAAAGTTTATTTTTTTCTCGAATAATCAACGTTGTTATAGAGAAGTTTAACTGTATTAGGTTTGTATCAGACCGCTGATGTCCGTTGGATATGAGTCGGTCGGTAGAAGAGCATTGTATGATCTTCTAGCAATAGCCATATTTGCAACTTCTGTTGGATGAAAATTATCAAAGAACACATATTGATTCCTGTTACTGCATGGAATTTGTCCTGGGGTGCATTGTCCTTTGGCTGTTGTGTTTGATATTATGCAGCATGGTGAGTCAAAAACTGTAAAACCTGAAATTAATCCAAAAAAATACATGACGGCAAATTCCTCCGAAAAAAAAGTTATTCTCTTTGTTTTGATTTATGTGACGTCATTTTCTCTTTCGTTTGTTCGAAAAAGAATGACAACCTGATCTTTTTCAACCCTAAAGGATCTTTAATGATAATAATAGAGTTTTAAATATAATATATATATATCTAATATTTATGTTCTATAAGTTTCTTAATAAAAATATATATATTATTTAAGCAAAAATTATTGGATTTGACCAAACTTGTATCTAGCTTCTACAACGTCTACTCGGTGTATAATACACTTTCTCTGTTTTATATTACTTCAAAGAAAATGAATCTTTTTAAACAAACTAAAAAGAAAAGTAGGTCATTCTTTTTTAAATGAAGAAAGTATCGGATAGGAGTAAGTAATTATCAAATAAATAAAACTATAATGAAGAATGAAAGAATATTTTAACCTACCAATGGGTGGATCCCTTGTTGAAATGCTAGTCTGATTTGAAATAATAAATCTTGCTTTGGGAAGATTAGTGTTCAAATCATCAATTAGAACCTTCAATTTCTGATTAAATAGTTGAACATAATTATTAATAAAATCAACACATCCAGATGCATTTCTTCCAAATACTCTGATTTCCTCTGGCAAACAACCTAATAGACCAATATTTGATACTGCCACCTTTCTTGCTCCATAGTCATACAAACTCTAAAAAAATTGACCGGTCAAAATGGACTGAATTAATAATGGTTCGACCAAAGGTTATGTGAATTGAGTCGGAATCAAGATGAACTAAACATAAGGTAAAATTTAGGAATAACTATTTTTCATTTTCTGTAATTGAGAAATAATCATTGTCGTAGAATTTCAAGTTTCACAAGTAAAACTCCAAAACATTGCATTACTGGAATTTAAAAACTCCACTTGTTAAACTTCATGACGATATTTTGGAGTATTTTGTGTGTGAAATTTAAAACATGATATGATGATTTTTTTAAAAGACGGGATTAAAAAGTGGTCAATGAACAATATTTTCACGTAAATATTGAGTTATAGTCCAATACATGCAACTCTAACCAAGTTTTAATTCTTTTTGTTTAATTATCAAACATAACTAATAAACAATATCTTAAAAATTATAAATATTATGACAAGTTCTCTTATGTTTTAATTTCTACCAAACTTCTAGATGAACAAACGCAATTATGTCTAATGATTTACAAGAATGACCTTGGATTTGGCTAGTCAATCTCGAACCTTTGACCTTGCTTGCACAATGAACAAAAATTCAAGTTCAATAAATTTTAATTTCTAACTTGAAGATTTGCTCACGAAGCAAGCAAGGTCCCAAAGTACTTCGTCAGACCACCAATTTCTAAAGTCAATTAATTATGACTTAATTCTCGAATTTATCAAAATGGATTGATCCTGAAAACTATGCCCCTAGCACCACTATCAAACGTCAAATCATATTTTCATGGTCTAATTCTGTCACCTTTAAAAAATAAAACGTAGTAATTAAATAATAAAAATTACCCTTAATTGTCCATCAAATTGTTGAACAAGGGCTGTTGCAAAGTTATCTGGTGTGTACAATTGACTTGATGGATAAAATGTGGGCTCTAAATAATTATTGAGATAATCATTGTTGCCTATGTCAACAGTGTATAGGCATTTGTTCAATAGACTTCTAGTTGCACTAACATTTCCAAGTATAGAAGTAATTCTTAGAATTGTGACTTGATGGTTCAATAGTTGTCTATTCAAACTGATCCTATCACCCTGTAACATAAATATTGACGGAGTTAGAATTTTCACAAATATCAAGATGTCAAAAATATACACATAAAGAAGATTTTTTAAATCTAACTATATACTGTAATTTTTCGACATTAATCATGATGTGAAAATGGTAATAGTATGGTATTATGAATTGAAGAAGTAGAATATTAATAGTATATGTAGACAGTAACAGAATTAGAATTTTGAAAAGGAGATTACAAAATTGAAAAATATCATATTTGAAATTTGAATTTGCATTTATCGTATATTATAAGAGAATGTAAAATTTGAATATTAACGAGTTTTTTACCAATTGAGAACCTGTCTCATCACGAATTCCAGCACCTCCTGATCCATAATTGACTCCTTTGAGGGTTTCATTACCTCTTGCTATTGCAAATGGCGGAATGGAACAATTGAACCCTAAGAATTCAGCTGCTCGGAAAGAAAACGCGACTAGTTAAGGGGGCAGTACTACAGACGGTGAAGATTCATTTTAATTTGTTTTTTTCATCAAGCGAAGAAGTCAAGAATTTCACTAATACAATTTTTTTTAATAATAAGTGTCCAACTAACCACCCTTCAGCTAATGTCGCTCCACCCATACCTCTATCCATTTAATGTATAATTGATTTGACTCAATTATCTGGATACAACTCATCTCATTAATTAAGTAACAAATAAGATTGAAAAGCAGCTAAATCGTTTTTAAATATAAAAAAATAGTTATTTTGGGAGGCAACGTTGGGATGGAGGAAATCTCTTTATATAAGTCAAATATTACTTTATATATCAATATACTTAGGATTTCTCATCATTCTTTTTTGTTGATAAGACATTCAGAAGAAGAAAAGATATATCATGAAGATGGTTAATAATATGTGGTAAGTGGTTCTCTGGAGCTTTAAAAAAAAAAAAAGGACAGCTTTGTGTGGGAATTTATATATGTATTAAATTTTGAGCACCGTCAAAAAAATTTTGAATTAAAATTTTATTGAAAATAATTTATATATAGATCATATTCCATAAAAGGTATACTAAAATATATATATATTCTATAGTTTTAAAATCTTATTTATGAAATTATATTAAATATATTATTATACCAACAAAGTCAGCTTTATTGCGGCCATTGGTGAATCTTCCATTTTGTGGACCAGTGGAGAAATCAATTCCATAAGGAAAATAATTGGCTTTGGCTGTTGTGAAAAGGTCATTGTTATTCCCATTATCAACTATTGAGTCTCCAAATATAAAGTAACATGGCACTTGTAGTTGACCTTTTACCATTGAAATCATAATAAACATTATTGAAATCATCAACATAAACCATATTGTATGATCCCCACATGAAGACATTCTTGAGTTATTGAATGATGAAAAGAGAGATCAAAGAAAAATGGGAAGGACAGTGATAGATTCAAAAAGTGGAACTAAGAAATACTTATTTATAGAGGATATCAAGAAAATAGTCGTAATTATTGCAGATATACTTTCACAAAAAAAAAAAAGAGTTAGCTAAAGTAAGATATCTAATTTTGGGACCATCGATCATTTAAGCCATATACGTAGTGTCTAGGATATTATTGCAAGTGTGCATATTTCAATTGCCTGTCTAAAGTATTGTATGATTGAAATTCAAGCATGACAATTATTTTTGCTTGAATTTTTATCATATCTTTGAATCTAAAGTTAGACTTCAATTTGTTATATTCAAAGAAACTGCATGTCTAAAGTAATTTTGAAGTGGATATATATATAAAAAAAATAAAAGATAAAATATAAATTAAATAACAGTGTTTAAATAGATTACTCCAAAAATTTTTATGAAAAAAATATATTATAGGTTGCCAATATTGGTAATAATGATTGTTTGGTTCAAAAGCTGTGGCCCACCTAATAATAAGATGCGGCTTAGGTCCACTAAAATGACTTATACACGCACGTATAAATTTCAAAGTCGTAAAAATCAAAGAATTTGATTGAAAAAGGGTGTAAAAGACATTTAAAATTGTTATCAAAACTGTCGGAATTTTGGGTCTATGATCACCTTTTATGAATCATAGACTCTTTTATGGACTCGTCTTGCATGTTCATAGAAAAAATACTATAACTATGTTTTTAGGCTTAAAAATTACGAAACTCATCTATTGATCATGAATGAAAATACAGATTGTAGACCCTCCTCATGGAATTGCGAGTGATTCAATTCAGGGTTGTAAGACTTTGGGACTAGAGATTGCATCTATGGTCATGGAACCTTTTTACGACTCGTCCTGTCAACTCATGAAAAAACTACTAACACTTTGACTTGCAAGCTAGATTACACGAGATCTTATCTACTGTTCGTAAATTAAGTACATCTACGGACCATAAATGCAGTTTGTAGAATATAATTGGTGCAGAAATAATGTGTAATGGCTTAACTTGTTAGTGATATTGTCCATATTTTAAACTAGATCATTACATAATATCACTAGTGAATTGGTTTATTGCACGACGTTATTTTTAAACTTTCTAAATTAAGATAGTTTAGAGGGTGTTACATTTTTCACGTCCACCTCCAAACATCTTTTGACTTTAAAATGGTGGAACGGTCCAAGAAAACCATATCTTGGAATTGCAACTAGTTTTGTGGGTTGGTCTAATTCTTTAGAATTATGGGGGAGTTTGTACATAAGGCTTTTTGAGTTTTATACCATATGCTTAAAAAATAACAATTTTATATATAGTCTTCACTGGTTATAGCTGCCCATATGCACTTAGGTGAGAAGTGTTTCCTTTTTTGTTCTGCCCAAATCAACAACTTTTTATTTTCTTATATCATAATTTATTTAATGACTTCAAAATTTTCAATTTATTCATGTATTATCATTTAAGTAGTAATAATTTTTATAAACTTTAAATCACATTTAATTTCGTTAAATGGACAACCACATAAAAAAATGTAAATGTTAAAACAGAGCTCGACTCGACCAGCTTGACCTAGCCGAGATTATAGTATTATAGCAAATGACTATCCAATGTAGTCACGAGTGCTTAGAGGTATGCAATTAAGCGAATCTTACTATCTGAAGGAGCTTAGCTCCTTAAAGGACTTAATTTTTCTAAGAAAGCAAGCATTTCAAGTATGGCTTGAAAGAAGGCAAACGATTTAATCAGAAGATAAAGAAGATAGATCAGAAGATAAGGGGCAAAGGACTTTTTGATGAACTAATTAGCTCCGGTTGGAATTGGCTTCGACCACAATTTGATTTGGAAAAAATAAAACTTGATGAATACAATAAAAAATTTATTATCAAAGTTGGCTTGGTCAGCTTGACATCTTAAAATTAATTTATTTTCATATACTATCATATGATTTCATCTTTTTTTTTCTTTAAAATATTTTTGAAAAACATATTAGTGGAATAGTAAAAGTGAATAGAAAAATCAAATAGGAAAATTCATTTAAAAAAATTAGGTACAATTAGGCATAAAGTTGGACTTTAAATCCCTTTGAATTGATGCTAAATCGGCTTCTAATAGTGTTTGTTCAAGCAATTAATGAAATATTAATTCAAGATTTTTGTAGTAATTGATTAATTTATATTATATGAAATTTTACATTTAGAAATGAAATATATGGTTCTTATATATGTAATAACCATTTTTTTTTCTTTACAATTTTGCCAAATGTTGAATATCAAAAGGGTATGCATCATTTGACCTTTGAGCTCTATAAGATCTTCTTCCAACAATTATATTTGCAGCTTCACTAGGATGAAATGCATCCCAAAATAAATATTCATTTCTATTTGGGCATGGATTTTGAAATGGTAGACATGTTATTTGCCCATTGTTCCTTCCTATTCCGCAACATCCAGCGTTTGTCACTCTAAATCCTGAAAATCAATAAAGTTAAACGTCAGAATCATCTTCGAACAATTTTACAAAGCATTTAAAAGATCAAAATACTAAGTCGAGAAAATAGTAGGGAGGGAAAAAAGAAGTTACCAAAAGCAAAGGGATTATCAATTAAATCTTGAAAAATTCCATAAGCATTAATGTAGATTAATTTGGCATCTGGTATATTATTGTTTAAATTATCCACAAGTGCCCTTAGTTTATTGTTAAATAACTGATTTGCCACATTGATATTTTGGGCACAAGTTCTTCCATCTGGGCTGTTTTGGGCCAAAGCATTTGGGCTGCATCCAATTTGGCCCACTCCAATCAACACAAATTTCCTTGCTCCATAATTGTACAATATCTGAAAAATAAGCAAAAAAACTAGGGTCCATTTATTCAAATGTCCCTTTCTTAGGTTATTATTTAAATTTTGGCTATATTTTTAAAGTAGTGCAAATATAACCTAAAAATCATCCTCGGATAACGTTAGACTCGAATTTAATAGTTGCCAACATATATGTCTCGAATCTCAATCTTACAAAGAAAAGGAAGCGTTAAATTGTATATATCTTTATCGTTTCAATTATAATTCATATCAATAGGGGGGGTCAGAGGATGAGTAGCAATGACATAGACTTGATTTTATAAGCAGTATCAATAATAACAATAACATATCAAGTATGATCTCATAAGTGAAGTAATAACATAGACTTAGCTTGATTTTATAAGCAGTGTCAATAATAACAATAACAT
>JAOTQJ010000072.1:552498-563268 GCA_025642045.1 Solanum sejunctum | reverse complement strand
TTATAGCTGGGTTGGAGGCTGACTTGTCTTGGTGGGAAAAGACGAGTGCCATCACGCCCAAATTTTGGGTCGTGACAATATAAGAATTGAAGGAGTGTTTTTTATGAAGAATTTTTCTAAAAAAATAAGTCATTTTCCGACAACTAATTAATACTCTCTTTGTCCCATTTGAGTTAGTTTGACCTGGCAAGGAGTTTAAGAAAAAAAGAAGACTTTTAAAATTTATGATCTAAAATAAGAGATATTATATGTTTCTGTGGCTGTAAATCATTTAATTAAGGTAAAATGGGCATTTTAAAGTTAAATTGTATCCCCGAACTTGGTGCAAGTTACTAGTTTTATATCCGAAATATTGACAATCTTAAAAACACTCTTCTACTTGACTAACTAAACTAATTACACCCCTGAACTATCACAAGTGTTAAAAATACTCCTTGACAAAAATTTAGGGTTGTATTTCACTCTTGATCTAGATTAGAGTGGTATTTAAGTTTAGTTAGTCAAGTAGAGGACTGTTTTTAACAATATCAATAGTTTGGGACTAAAATTAATAATTTATGTCAAGTTAAGTGTATTTTAAATACTTTTCTCTTTTTTCAAACTGAGTAAAAAAAAGTCATATAAACTAAGACAATGAGAATATTTATTTAAAATTGATGGAATTTAAAGGGATGTGGGGTAATTAGTAGATATATAACTATAGATTAAAAAATTTCTTTTTTCATAAATACAATCCATAATATGTGGAAGTATCGACGTAATTTCATAGATACTGTTGGAAAATGTTATTGAGTCAGGTCCACTTATAAGAATTGGGTTTGTCAACATTAAGCGTAGGAATAAATTAATAGAATTTCTTCACTTATATTTTTCTCTCGTAGTTCACTTGAAATAGTTTTTGAATTTTAGAAATTAGAAATTTTGGATATACGCAATAGAAAAATACAGTATATGTAAATAGTTGCTTAATTAAATCATCTTTAATTGAATTAATTATTTATGTATGTCGTTCTTATTTTCTTTTTTTCTCCCTTATTTTGTCTTAAGTTGAAAATAATTCAAATTAAAAATAGTGGACAAGATTCAAGAAGAAAAAAAAAACGAAAAAGAGAGAGTGAAGGGGAAGGGGTGGAAGTGAGTGTAAAGAGTACAGGACTAACCCTTTTTATTTTTAATTTACCACGACATCCAAAAATAAGCCAATCATATGAGCTCACATATTAAGTAATTTTAAATTATTTTGATGGAGAAGAGTCCCAAATGCCTTAAGCTACTTAATATTTATTATAATATTACCCTTAATCCACCTTATGAGTATGAGCTATTCAAAATAAAATATTTTTAAGCCAAAAGATTGACGTTAGGGGTATTTGAAAGCCGAAAAATGAATAAAGGATAGGTTTGTACCAATTCAAATAGTTGAGGGACATTTTACGTCCTTCTCATTCATTTTAAAAAATATTAAATTAAATAGCAAGATTGCTTCTCTTAAAAAATGTCTCTTAAAAAATAATTTGACTAATTTTTTTTTTGATTTTTCATGTTAAAAAATACTCTTTAATAAAAATAACTACATACAACAAAAAACTCGAACTCGACTCAAATTATTGATCTTATTTAGTTCTTTTACAGATAGAAAGTTAGTTAGAAGCATTGAATTTCACATGGATATGTTGTGTGTGTTTGATTTTATATAGTGACACTAAGATCCACTTTTTTTTTTCCTTTTGGTGGTTATGCATTCATTCTTTTACTATCTTAGATTTAAAGTTGAATTAAAAGTTTATAGAATAGTATTTATGTTAAATTACTTAAAAGATAATTGTAAAATAATTATATTTATTTTCTTATTTCAAACTAATCATTATATTTCTTTTTTCAAAAGTTAAATGATATAAATTTTAACTAACAAAAAAGTTATTTTTATCCGTCTGGTGAAAATCTATAATATAACTTACTTAACTAAAATTATTGAATATATTTTTAGAAGGTTCTACAAAAATTAAGTCACATTTAAAGATGACTCATAATTTTTTAAATAGATATGGTGAATTAAATGAATGTACTATATATATATTGTTGCCCACATGGCTATGATATGTACTTGAAATACAAAAATTTATTGCATATCAATTGGTCTAGTTGCCAACATGTCTTGTCTTGAAATGTTCTATTCTATTATTCTTTTTATTTGTCTAAAGTACAAATATCGAGTTTGAGATAATTTGAATGTATTATGTATTAACAATAAATAAAAAAACTGTGATACGGAGTGAAGGTGTTGCAAGAGGTTAAGGTAAACTTAAAATCATATGAAATAAAGTTATCTTGGAACAGATAAAGTGGAGGCACATTGTTAATGACGGTTGTTACCTTTACATGATTGGCATCATTTTTCTTTGGACTTTCGAGATAACAAAACAAGAATTTAAGATTATTTGAGGTTTTTGTGCGTATTGCTCCATAATATTTTTAGTCTTTGATTTATCCCTAAAATTGAATTTATATTGAAAGGAACATAAGTTTTTTAAGGGCGTGGGACAAAACTTGTGAGACGGAAAACAAAAACTTATACTGTGCAGAAAAAGTTAATTGCCTAAAAATTAAAGACCAATTTAAAATTTGGCCAAAAGTGCAAATGACCCTCTTATCTGGGCGTCAATTTGACTTGTATTGGGCCAGTTTTGCAAGATGGTTATTGGGCCATTATTCAAATTTAGGCTGAAATTTATCTTGGCTAGTAGTGGCTTTGATTATCTCTTCTGTCGATCGAACAAAGACAGTTTTTCATACCTCTATATCTATTGCACTGATATTTTCTCTTTCACTCTCTTTCTTCATTCAGGAAAGGTGAAGATTGAATCGAGAACTGAAAAAAAAAAGTAGGAGCAAACTTGTCCTTTGGTGGAGTTTGCTTCACTTCCTAAGCCCTCTCTACTTCTGCGACAACTAACAAGACTTCTATGTGAGAATTCAAACTTAATCGGATCCCTAAATGAATATCAAAAGTTGAATAAAAAATCAAAAAACAAGAATAAGACCAATTCTTCTAGAGCTCGACATTCAAATGCTATTTATAAAAAAAGAAAAAATACTGCTCACCTTAGGATGACGTAGTCTAAAGAAAACCTCGAGATAACCATGACGTTTAAAGTCTGCCAACAAAAGTTATGACATAATAGTATGTCTTTCTTGATTGTCTTTCACTAGAGACTTCATATTCGAGTTTCTGTAAGTGAAGTTATCTTTAATAGGAAGTTTTTATTCTGAAGTAGTACTTTTCTATGCGAATCGAATTGAAGTTGAACAAACACTGAAACAGATATCTAAGATCCAGTAAAAAATTTCAAAGATTCTTGTTCCATTAACTAATGGTCAATGATTGAAGATGAGAAGGAATTAATTGGTCCATCATTTTCGATTATCTTCACACAAATTTATATATAATTGTTCCACGTAACTTGTAGTAGTCATTTTCTTTGAACATCTACAAATGTCAATTCAAATATATCCTATTAGTTCAAACTCCTACCAAACATGCAAATTTTTGTCATTGGGCCATTTTTGGCTTTATGTGTGTTTTAATTCATAAATTCATAGGGGTTCGAATCCCTCCTTGTCTATAACCGGTCCAAAAAGGAAGTACCTTTTTCTCTGGGTGTGAGAAGATTATGATCGGGATAGTGAATCAAAAGCTCCCAATGAGGTGATTATATGATTTTTCAAAGTAAAAAAGCTTCTGACTAATTAGAAATAAAAATAAATAAAAACATAGTGTCAATAAAGAAACCTAGGGCTCATATTCTTCTCCAATTTGAGTTTTACTCACATCTCGAATGAATTCATGAACATATTCAAAGAAATTCTGACCCTCGAGTCGAAATGGCTTGTGGGCTCCGAACATTAAGGGGTGGTGATCTCATGTTTTAATTAAACACCATTTATATAGTTTCGATAATCATCTTTTGTGTTTGAGTAAGCTCAATATTCAGTTTTTCTTAATGTATAGTCAAAATTCATTCTTACTCTTGATTTGTGATTCAGTATTGTATTCACATGTTATATTATCAAAATTGAGATGTTCAAAATATGTATAGAAATAGACTTAAAAATTAAAGTGTATACAACAACAATATTATCCGAATGTTTCAAAGGCTTCCGCCCATTGTGGAGTAAGGGGGGTCGGATATATGCAACCTGACCCCTATGTTTAAAAACATAGCGCGACTATTTTCAAATGGCCCATGATGAGCGTCGAAAGTTGTATGACTAACTGTTATTTCACAATAAAAAGAAGCACAAACAGTTTAAAAAGTCATTTTGTTTTATTCTATCATATTCCAAAGCCAAAAAATAATAAATTTTTAGCTCTATCCGAGATTGATGAAAAAAAATTAAAATTCATAAATTTCTATAAATAATTTATGTACACCTTATTTTCAAAAATTTAATAATTTAAAAACTGTGGAGTAAAGAGAGTGTGGCGTGTGACGGCACAATTATTGGCTTGTCGTGTTTAAAATTATTTGTGTATAATTATCTGGACCTACTAAATCTGAACCGTCCAATGCATCAAGCTATGAGGGGTAGCTTCAAATCAACGGCTCAAATTAAATCATTAGCTTAGATAAGGTTTTTTCTTTTGCTTTTTCAAATCATTAGCTAAATAAAAAGTCAGACAAGTTACGTATTTGATCGATCGGATAAAAATAATTACACTTGTAAGTCATATATATTATCTCCTTGTGTAAATTTATATAATTTTTAAAAATTTTATTTTTTAAAAAATAAATATGTAATTAAGTTAACATTATTTTACTTATATTGAATTTCCTTTATTTAACAAAAAATATTTTTAAAAATTTGTATGTGTTTATTTGAAAAATTAATCAGAGATGATTTTGAAATATTAAAATCTTTTTATATTATTTCCATTAATCTCGGATGGAGTCAAAGATTCACTATTTTTTGGCTTTGGAGTATGATAGAATAAAGCAAAATGTCTCTTTAAACTGTTTGCGTTTCTTCTAATTGTGTAGTAGCAGTTAGTCAATGCAACTTTCGACGCTCATCATAGGTCATCCGGGAACAATCACGCTATGTTTTTAAATATAGCGGTCAGATTGCATACATCCGCAATGGACGGGAGCCTTTGAGGTATTGGGATAATATTGCTGCTGTTTGAAAATCTTCTTATACTTTTTAAATCTTTTATCAAATCAAGCTATCATATAAATTGAGATGAAAAAAGAGTATGTGTGCGTGTGCATATATATATATATATTGATTATTATTTATAGATTCATTATTATTTTAATGAACGATTATTTATATGTTTATTTCATTTTTGGGGGGAATTGTAAAGTACGTCATTTTATTTGCCTCGTAGTTGCTGCGTTGTTCTTACTTTGGCCGTAGGTTTTTATTTTAAAAAATATATTTTTTTTAATTACATGGTTGTAATAGTCTTGTTCATTTAATTATTCTTTAGTGGATTTATATTATTTTTAATTTGCTAATTAATTATTGATAATATTTTATTTTGATCCTTGTAACCCTTTATGTATTTGAAGTGATTATGCATTTTTAGTTCTTCTAGAGTTTAAACTATTTTTTATTATAATATTTCTAGAGTTTTTTCACTTGTGGATGAGTTCATTTATTACATTTAGAATCGTAAGTTTTAAAAGTTTTATAATTAATAAATAATATAATATATAATATCAAGTTTAAAAGATATTTATTACTTTTGCAAATTTTACATATATTTAAATTTTGTTATGTAAGTTGAAACTAGAGTATTTCGTCTATCAAAATTCCAAATAATCAGCGGCAGAGCTAAGATTTTTATTTAAGGAGTTCAAAATTTAAAAAATAAACACATGAACTTGCTGAAAGAAATTTGATGTCTATTATATATATACATAAAAATTATTTCAACCTTGTATAAATAGTATAATTTTCTGTTGAATAGAGTTCAGATGAATCCTTGACTAATATGTGGCCTCTCCCCTACAAGTAACATACACTTCTATTAGAAGCTTATACATACATATACTATCAAAGGATGAAGTTGCTTCTTTCTGAATCAGATATCTCGCGTTAGAGCTTTGAGTATGGAAAGAATCATTATTGGAGAATATTATAGTCCGAATAAGACCTCAACCAACACAAATCTAAATTAATCGAAGCTCCAAAAATCATAAATTTTAAAAATATTCATTTCTTTCTTAAATTTAATATCTATTTAAACTTATTTATGTAAATTGAAACTAAAGGAGTATTAACTCTATATAATGCCAAATAACACTTATATTAGGAGCTTACACATACATATACTATCAAAAGATATAGTACAATGGATGAAGTTATTACTTTCTTTTTAATCGAATATTTCAAATTTAAACCTTCAGTATGAAAATATTCCTGATAAAGAATAATCCCATCCAAATGAAGCCTTACACAATATAAATTCAAATTAATCGAATTCAAATATATATATATATATATATATATATATTAGACATTCGATTTAAAAAAAAAATTAATCCAAGCAAAACTACATGTACACACAAACCAAAAGCCGTGAGTTTCAAGTAATATAATTTCGTCTTATTTTGTATTTACAACTTAGAATGTGGGGTCTACACTCCCCCCCACCCCCCAAAGCCTTCAAAATTATTCACAAATTCCTATAAATTCTTCACTTCTTTTCTTTCCATCTATACAATTTCCTCATTTGCCTTTCCCCCAAATACCCTTTTTTTTTTTATCATGGAGGAGGAATTTCAAGAATTCGAAGTCATTTTTCAAGAAAATATTGAAAATGAAAAAAATAATCAAGATTGTTATAAATTCCAAAATCCCGATTTGATTAGCTCAAATTCTGATGGTAGAAAAAGGGTAAATCGAATTTTCAATTCTGTTCCTATTAGTATCCCAAAAAACTTATCGAGGAATAATTCATGGTTCAAACACGTGGAACATAATAAGTCGAGTTTTTTTGAAGACGAAGAAATGATGCCACCCCACGTAATCACCGATCGAAGAATCGCCGGAAAGATGATGTCATTTTCAGTTTGTAGTGGTTATGGAAGAACACTCAAGGGGAGAGATTTGAGTCAAGTAAGGAATTCAATTCTTAGGATGACTGGTTTTCTTGAAACTTAATTTTAGAGGAAAAGAAAAAAACAAAGGGAAAAGAATATTTATTTTTATTTTTGAGTTCCAATTATGGGAATCTCATTAATTCCACTAGTTAGAAAGTTTCAATAAATCAAGAAATATGTATAAATATTAAATTTCGAATTTAGTCGTATTCAAAAATTTATAATGTTCATATGATATGTTTGAGTTGAAGCACGATGAATCGACTAAATATTAAACCAGATTGATATAAGAGTTTGTAAACTTATTTATTATTTTAAAATCAATTAAAAAATTCATAACTTTTAAATTTTGGATTCGACAATGCCAATGATGAAATAATTGTGCAAGTGATAACCAAATATTTGTGTTTTGTTTATTATTGTTATTTTTGTCTCATTTTAAAAAAACCAAACATAAACACCTGGTTTTAAAGGGGTGGCATGACTTATTTTATTTTATTTTGGGAAAAAAATGTAATAATTGTGAAATGTACATACTTTAATGTATGAAAAATATGTTGTTGTTTTTTTAAAAAAAAGAAAATAATAGTACCACTACCTTATATTGTTCAAAACTATCAAAACGAAAGAAACAAATGAAAGACAACCCATTAGGAAGTTGGTTTTCTTGGATTTTCCTATCATTTTTTGAATTGTTTGTTTTTATACATACAAATTATTTATTATGCGAAATTTGTTGATTCGATTAATTTAAATTCATATTACATAAAATATCATAAATAAAATGTAGTTGCTATCAAGAACATCATTAACATTACGTTAGAACTTGACATCAAGACCTTTAATTTATTTATTTATTCAAAAAAAATATTTTTTAAAATTTAAAATTAAAAGCGCCAAATTACAACAATCTTATCTGTTTCATCATACTCCATATATTTCAATTATATGTTGGGCGAAAACAAAAATACGCTAAGGAGTGTTTTCCCTTTTAATTTAGAGGCGAAAGTAGTATTTTCACATCTAATTCATATGTGAATCCTATTATATTCGATATAAAATATAAATTTAATTGTAAATATCAACTAAAATTGCAAGAAAAAGCAAATATGAATGAACTCATAATTTTAAAAATATAATAATGAGTTTAACGATAATTAGAGTGAGTTAAATTTATATTTATTTTTATGAGCTTTATACAACACCAATCCAGATTAATCGGTGTAATCCCTAGCTAAAGATCAATCGCATAGTGTATTATCCCAAACTTTTTCAGTAAAAATCAAATCGGAGTATCGAAAGAGGTTTCAAAACATGTACAGAAATGGTCTCCATTAAATTTTGGGCCTAGCGATTCAAAGGATAATTTTTTAGAGCAAAATGAGTTTTATGCTTGCATAACGTTTCATAAAATGCACTCAATAAATTAATGACGTATTTGTTAATAAAACGCAGTCAGTGAATATGTTTAGTATATTAATGATCTATTTGTTCATAAAACACATTCAGTGAATGCGTTGTTTTATGTATTAATATAAAATACACTCAGTGAATGCATAAATGTATAAAACACATTTACTGAGTGCGTTTTTTCACTCTTGAATTGAGTCTTCCACTATATGATTGACGATATATTATTAGGCCAAGTAATTTTTTTAATAACCAGTAATGATTTCTGAATGTCGATCATGTGTAGAGTACCTTCTCAAAATGCGACAATCATAATCTTCCATATGAATATCTGAACAACTATAAAACAAATTGCTTTTAATTACATGGGGAAAAGACACATTATTAAATTATAGTCACCTCCAAATGTGTTTTATTAAATTTACTAATTATATCTTAATCTTGAAGTTATTTTAGTCTTAAGAAAATGAATTAATCTCTGCTGGATATTAGGAGGCCAACATGTTTCATGGATATAAAGTCAAAAAGTTTATCCAAAGATTAAGCAAAACTAATATATATAAAGGAAAATATATTTTTCTTAATTTTTACATGTGAAAATCTGACAAGAAAATAATTTTTACAATAAACTGAGATTTCAATAATTAAATTAATTAGGGTATTAAATATTAATGATCTGAAGGTACTTAATTTGTTGTTTAAGGTACCACGTCACCAGACTAATTTCTGAATATATTCTGACAAAAAAAAATTAAGGAGAAGACAAATTAAGACATTATTACAGTGAGATTATAAAATAATTAAAAAGTCAAACATAGTATGATTTGGATCTCAAACATCGAAAGAAAAATATCCATTATTGACATTAATTTTAAATAAATTAGAATCAACTATATAAAAGCTTAATGATCATACTTTTCTTTTTTGTTTTGCTAGTATAGGTGGGGTATCTATATTTACTGAATTCCTAAATAAATAAAAAAAAGAGAAAAGTATTAAAAAAATCTTAAATCTTGATACAAATTATTATTAGTGTCATTCTTGAATAATTAATAGTGTTTAAAACACCCATTTACTTGATTAACTGAACTGAAATACACCCCCGATTTTGTAATAAGAGTGAAATACGTTCCTAAGTTTTTGCCAATTTAAGGGGTATTTTTAACACTTGTGATAGTTCAGGAGCGTATTTAGTTTAGTTAACCAAGAAGAGAAGTGACTTTAAGACTGTCAATAGTTCGAAGATGAAACTAATAACCTACATCTTGCACCAAGTTCAGATCAGAGGTACTTTTAATAATTTCCTCACAAAAAAAAATTAGCACTCCCTTTATCCTATTTTATGTGACACCCTTTCTTTTTTGGTGTGTCCAAAAAAAGAATGTCACCTTACTTTAGTTGAAAATAATTTAACCTTAAAATTCTCTTTTTATCCTTAATAAATTATTCTCAGCCATATAAATATATCTCAGAATGATTTTAGACCATAAGTTTCAAAAGTCTTTCTTTTTTTTCTTAAATATCATGTCAAGTCAAAATATACCATATAAAATGAAATTAAGGAAATAAATTTTTTTTTTTATGCATATACGAATAAAGAGTAACTTTTGCATACATAAACTATTTTTGCGTTCATGCAGCGTCTGAGAAGGATTGCATTGTAAGGGCTGCGATATGGACAATTTATCTTAATGCAAGCATAGTAATTATTTTTACCATTTGGAAATTCCACAAAGCAACTTTATATTTTATATGAAATATATAAAAGTTTCCATAATTAATTTATAATAAGATGTTGACACTTGGAATTATTCTATTTTTATTCTTTTAGATATGCTAGGTGTCAAACTTAGAAGTGAAAAAACTTACGTATTTATTGCTTTCTTTGATTTGCAACATTAATTATTGATATTGTCCCATTTGTACATATATACTATATTTTGCAATTTTATATTATATATGTTTGTAAATGGATAAATGTGATTCTTTATTAAGTTTTGAATTTAACCTTTTTGAATTGTAATAAAGGAAAAAATTAATTAGTATAATTTTTTTTTTAAATGAATCGTACATGACTTGAATACGAAACAATCAAATAAATGAGTTAGAAATTCTGCTGACTTCATTACATATATGTTTTCTAAAAAATTATATATATATATATATATATATATATATTGTTGACACCCAATTTTTACCCTCCACGGTGTCAAATTAATCACTGAGCCTTATTTTTATTTTTAACAATTTT
>JAOTQJ010000072.1:501325-547718 GCA_025642045.1 Solanum sejunctum | reverse complement strand
CTTTCGAATCTCGAGAATTGGTTTTCTCAAATTAATTGAGTTTAAATCGATTTTTGATTTTCGAATTATTTTCTTTTTTTCTTTTTTTTCAAAGAGCCATTTTTCGGCATAACATATATATATATATTAGAGTGGAATAAATTTATACATATAAATAATACTCCCATATTATAAAATTAAAATATAACATTTTGCCTAGCAGTTGAATAAGACTATTATTGTTTATTTAAGGGTTGCCATTTTTTTATAATAAGAAGTGTGTTTACTTGGAGCATTTTATGCCACAACATTTCCAAAACGAAGAAAAAAGAAATATAGAAAATTTATCCCTTATTATTTTAAAATTTGAAAGATTAATTTTAGCAATGAAAGGGTTGGGAAACTTCCAAGCTTTGTGGGCTTTCTTAAACAACAATAATAATATATCTCAGTGCCTCAAAAGACTCCCGCTCATTGCAGGGTGAAGGGGGAGTCAGATATACGCAGCCTAACCCCTATGTTTAAAAACATAAAGCGGCTGTTTCCAGATGACCCATGAGGAGCGTCAAAAATTACATTGACTAACTGCTACTTCACAAATGAAAAAAGCGCAGATAGTTTAAATATTTTAAATTTAATTTGTCTTAAGAATTGCATTCATATCTACTACTTAATTAGGATAAACGTCTTTCAAAAACAAATATTTTATTTTTATAAGATAGGATAATATTTGTGTATTATTTATTAATTTTTTTTAAATCTCACTTATAAAATTATATTGAGCATACTATTATTATTTTTCTTAGAATTCTAGAGAAAGTACCCGCAACTACTATATAATTATTACTACAGTTTATAAATCACACAAGGAATATAAATTACGCTAGACAAGTCTAATTTAAAGAGCTTGACTAATAATGTATTTGACATAAAAAATCAATCTTTACCCTTTTCTTATAAAGATCGCTCGATGCACTAATTTAGCGACGAGTTTAATTCAAATATAAAAGATTATTGGAGGGGGAAAGTTATTAGGTAGTGGAGCCTGATAATATATTTAGCAGTTCTGACTCAAATTTTAGGTGCTACTATTATTCTCCGTGTGTATATGTATTCTATGTAATTGTAAATATCTCGATATCATTAATATATATATATACCTTGTTGCTGTGGAGGTTATCCAATTAATGATTGGGATTTACCATAGAAAAATCTCTCTCTCTCTTAAAATAATTTCTTTACCTTCTCTCTAAAATCGAGCTATTATTTATCTTTTTCTTCTTTCTTCCTCTTCAAATAGGAAGTTACAGATCTTGAATAACCGAACAGAAAAAACTTATGGATTGAATTGAAAATGATTATTTGTTGTACAAGGCTCTTTTAAATGAAAATGACTTTCTAGCACTTTCTTTTATTGAAGGCAACGTCTACAACCAAATAAAATATTATCATTTGAATAAATTGTTGGTATTTGTATATGAATTTTAATTTTATACATAATTTGTATACTATATCAAGTCATTTAAATGATATTTATATGTAATTTAAAATCTTAAAATGAAATATATTATCTGTTATAACGTATGAAAATAATACACAACGTAATATAGGTAGCAAAACATTTGATAGAGATTTAATTAACTTGAAAATTCCATATTATATACACAATTTAAGAGTTATTTTACCATATGGTATAATAACATCATTAACATATCCCAGTGCCTTAAAAGGCTCCCGCTCATTGCGGGGTGAGGGGGGGGTCAGATATACGTAGCCTAACCTCTATGTTTAAAAACATAAAGCAAACAGATGACCCATGAGGAGCGTCGAAAGTTGTATTGACTAACTACTACTTCACAAATAAAAGAAGCGCAGACAGTTTAAAGAACTATTTTGCTTTATTCCATCATACTTCAAAGTCCAAAAATAATCAATCTTTAGCTCCATCCGAGATTGATGAAAACCATATGATATAATAACAATAGATATAATTATGGATGTTTGTAATTCTTTTCAAATTTAGTAGATGAAAGAAGAAAAATTCTTGTTTAATTTCAAACTAATGAGATCATTAGAGAGTGTAAAAGGGGAAAAAAATTGAATTCAAGAATATTGTTTGTTTCATACTCTTCTAGATGTATTTTTGTTTTTCTTAGATAACTTCTACAATCAAATATATCATCATGACTTGAACAAGTTGTTAACTTGAGTTAGGGTCTTTCGAAAATAATTTTTCTATCATTGCAATATAAGGATAAAGTCTGCATATACTTTATTCTTTTTAGACTCAGCTTATGAACTACACTAGATATATTGTTGTTGTTATTAACTTGAACGAGTAGTTAATCTGAATCGAGATATTTCGGAAATCGCTTCTCTACTTTCATGAAATAAGGGTTAGGTCATCATATACTTTACTTTTTTCAGACCCCACTTATAGAACCACACTTGATATATTATGTTCGAATTGAACAAGTAGTTACGTTAATCTGAGTCGAGGGTCTCTACTTGGGTGAATTAAGGATCAGATCATTGTATACTATATTCTTTTTAGATCTCACTTATAGAACTGCACTAGATATATTGCTGTTGACTTGAATAAGTAGTTAATCAAATTTGGATCTTTTCAAACCAGCCTCTCTACAATAACAATAAGATTTGTGTATACTTTACTGTTCTCAAATTTAATTTATGAAATTATATCAAATATGTTGTTATTGTTGTTATTGACTTGATCATAGTAATTAGCGGGCCTAACCCTTCTCTAAAAGAGACAAATCTAGCAATTTTTAGGTATAAATTAGTTCCTTCCACATTTCAAAAACTAGAAGGTGAGGTTTTTACCCACTTATTTAATTTTAAGAATTCAAAACGTCTCAATAATATGATTAACAAAAAAATTGAACTAATTAATCTCTAGATATGCATCACAATCTTGATGTCACAATTTCAATCACGATCAAAAATTACTAATTGAATTAGTTAGGAACATATCGCTAAATAGCTCGTGATTAATATAATATTTTAATAATTTATTGCTAATTTATCAACAATAACAATAACATTACCCCCAATGTCTCAAAGGCTTCAGCCTATTGCGAGGTAAGGGGGGTCAGGTGTACGCAGCGACTGTTTCTTGATGACCCATGATGAGCGTTGAAAGTTGCATTGACTAACTGCTACTTCACAATTGAAAGTAGCGCAGACAGTTTAAAGAGTCATTTTACTTTATTCCATTATACTTAAAAGACAAAAAATAGTGAATTTTTGGTTCCATCCAAAATTGCTAATTTATCATTAACTAAAATTAATGACGGATTTAATCGTTTAGCTATAATATTTGACCACCACTAATGTACTGTACTATATTTGTTTAGTTATCCAAACTCAAAGTGTATAAAATTTTATTTGAGAACATACAAAAATAAATAAACAAGTAAATTTGGACACATAAATTTTAAAGGTACTTTTAAAATATATGTCAAATTTGGTGATAAAAACTTTTAAAAGTCAAATTCATCAACTTAAAATCTTGAATCGTTAAAATATATGTAAAGAAAATTAGAAGAATAAGATAATTTTTAAGACAAAACAGAAAGTGTTCTACGTCGATATTCTCTTTGTCTCACTTTACTTGTCATATTTTTTATTTTTAGAGTCAGATTATATAAACTTTGACTAACATTCCAAAATATATTTTTTCATCACATTGATATCAAAAAAATTATAAACAATAATATTTTTCTTATAATATTTGAATATCTAAATTTTTATTTTAAAAAATAAATTAATTTAATTATTTACACATTAAATTTAATATCAAATTTAATGTTTTTTATGAACAAATATGTCATTTACACATAAAATGGATTTATCGAACATGCTTTATGAATAAATATGTCATTTATATATAAATATACTTACCAAATACGTTTTATGAACAAATATATCATTACACATAAAAAAACCATTTATCAAATATATTTTATGAATAAATATATTATTTATACGTAAAATGCATTTATCAATTTCAATTTATTTTACAAATTTCTCCTTTTTTATAACTTGTTTTTAAATTTATGTTTAAACGTGCTATCCACACCTAATTTCTTTCATCCCAATTTATTAAATGTAAAATAAATAATATTTTATTGAATGTGGATAGGGATACATATAAATTATATATCATAAAATCATGTTGACCCTACTAAGATAATGATTTAGTACAAAAGAAACAAGATTATACAAGATCAAATAATCCAACTAAGCACACATATACCGCTTAATCGTTTATCATAGCTATACAACGACAATATTATCCTATTGCTTCAAAGACTTTCGACCATTATAGAATAAGGAAGGGTTAGATGTATGCAGCCTGACCCTTATGTTTAAAATATCGAGCGACTGTTTCCGGATGATTCATGATGAGCGTTGAAAGTTGCATTGATTAACTGGTACTTCACAATTGAACGAAGCGCATATAGTTTAAAGAGCTATTTTTATTTTGCTTTATTCCATCATACTCCAAAGCCAAAAAATAGTAAATCCTTGACTCCATCCAGCTGTGGAACAGTTTATTATAACTATAGTTTTAAATAATTATCACTCATCACTAATGTTTTATTTGATTTACTACAGGTCATTTTCAAATTTATATATTGACATTGAATTATAAAAATAAATTTATTTATTAGCAATAAATTATATATTGAGAGCGAATATAAACGAATTTATATATTGGCCACAAATTGTAGGAACAAATCAGTATATTAGCGGCAAATTATACAAAATTTTATATATTAACAATAAATTATACAAAAGGAAATACATATAACAATGAAACGACTTACCATATTTGTATATTAACATCGAATTATAATATGTGTTTGGCAATATATTAATATATATTTAAATAATCAATAAAAAATAAATTTAATTTGATTTTATCAGTTGAAATAAATTAATTTTATTTTTTTAAAAAAAAAAGTGAAAAGGGTCCCACTAATATTGTTGAACTGTTGATCAGGACAACCGTTGATTAACATTACTTGGTTGTACTTATCATGAAATATTTTCCACTCTGAGCTGTCCTAAAAAATAAAATAAAAAAGGATAAAAGTTTACTTTATATGATATATATATATGTAAAAATAATATATGAAATTTTTCAAAATTTATTTTTTGAGCCAAAAATGGAAATTTCTAGAGCAGGTGGTTTGTTCTCAACTTATTCGATTTGCAGTAATGCTTCTGGAATTGCTGGTAACTCTCTTTCTATCTTTCTTTCTGGTCTTTCTGCCTGTTTTTGAAATTACTGACTCGATTAATTTAGATTCGTGACATATAAAGTCCATCAAATGAGAAGTGTTAACTTCTTGTTACGTAAAATTAGTTATTTTATATATATATATATATATATATATATATATATATTTTGTATAATTGATATAGTAACATTTGCTAGCAGTTAAATCGTGCACTATTGATTAAAAGTTTAGATTGAGTTTTTTGACCTAGAGGACTAAGGGATCAATTTTTATTTAATACTCGCATTGTTTTTAGTGGTGTATCTATATTCTTGTAATCATAGATTTATAGTAGTGCGTCTATATTCTAGTAAATCGTAGATTTACCTTGGCTAAATGAAAGAAGTTTCTCCTTATATATGACTACTAGATCGAATCCGAGCCCTTTGGTTAAGCATAAAGGAAGTTAAATCGTGCATTATTGGTTGAGTTCAAATTTGAGTTTTTTGACCTAGAGGACTAGAGGATCAATTTTTTCATTTAATACCCGCTTTTTTTTAGTGATGTATTTATGTTCTAGTAATCGTGGATTTTTAGTGGTGCGTCCATATTTTAGTAATCGTAGATTTACCTTATTTGATGAAAGAAGTTTCTCCTTTTATAGAATTTCTAGATTCGATCCGAACCCTCTGGTTAAGGGCGAAGGATTTCATCTATCCCAGCATACTCCTTGATGATTACGAATTTAGTGGTGTTCATTTGATAAAAGTTTTTTTTGCTTATAATTTTCTTTTTGAAGCGTGTTGTGTGTGTTTTGGCTTGAAACAACTTGAACAATTTGTTTTTGATTTTTTGCATATTGCAGGAAACTTATGTGCATTTGTTTTATTCGTGTCACCAATGTAAGTCTCTAAATCTTTCGAAAAATCGTATATTAATATGTCGATAACATACGTATATGTGTGTATATGTGTGCGTGCACATTTAAACTGACGTTTTCGGTCCTTTTTTTCAGACCAACATTCAGAAGGATCATCAGAAACAAGTCAACAGAACAATTTTCAGGGTTGCCTTATATATATGCCTTGTTGAATTGCTTGATATGTCTCTGGTATGGAACACCAATTGTATCTCCTGGTATTATACTGGTTTTTACGGTTAATTCCGTCGGAGCGGTTTTTCAGATCACATATATACTCATATTCATCGTGTATGCAGAGCGAACGAAGAAGGTAAGACGTTTAACCTCTCGTTGAATTGTGTGACTATCTCATCTGAATACTTAAATCTGCTAGAGAGAATATACTTGAATGAACTTAATGACTAGTTAAAAGTGTGTGGAGGTTTTTCTTGATAATGTGTGGCGATGAAACTTGAACCTAGGATTCTGTTCGTTCTAGCAAAGGTGGATCTCGGGTATTGATATATTACTATTACTAATATGTAAGCAATTAATTGAGGAGCTTCTAGTCGTGTTGTCTGTTTGAACAGTTTTCGATTGTCCTGTCTGCTTCAGCTGCTTGCTTCTTTCTCTTTTATTACGTGGAATTACAATATATTCCATCAAGAGAAACGAGGCAAAATAGTGAACAATTCGATTACAAGGGGAGCAGACCAAATCTTCCTCATACAGGGGCGCATCATTATTAAAAGATGAGTCGATATAATCACCCTACATACAGGCGTTTTCTTAGTGCCTTGTTTAATACCATACTGAACTGTGTGACCATCTCATCTGAAAACTTAAAGACATTAGAGAGAATGGAAGTTTATTTACTCCCTTATGTCTTCAACGTCCTTTATTTTTGTCGAACTTGCTAATACACAGTTATGCTTATACTATTATATCACATGTTCAATGTAGTTGAAGATGTTGGGGCTGTTGTTTGGTGTTTTTGCTGCATTTGGTGCGGTGGTTTCCATCAGCATCTGTCTATTTCAACCTCCAAATCGACAAACTTTCGTTGGATATTTGTCTGTCATCTCTCTCATCTCCATGTTTGCGTCTCCGTTGTTCATAATTGTAAGTTGATCAACGAGAACAACACATGATTAAAATATTTTTCATCAATATCACTAGCTCGATGAGACTTGAGAGCTGTTCTGTTTAATTGATTTTTTGCAGAATTTGGTTATCAGGACAAGGAGTGTTGAGTACATGCCATTTTATCTCTCCCTTGCAACTTTTCTGATGAGCATTTCTTTCTTTGCTTATGGAATGTTTAAGCAAGATCCATTTATCTCTGTAAGTACACACACACCCCAACCCCACCTTCCCAATTATATGATGTGTTTCTGTTTCCCTTTTAATATTTAGGAAGTACTCCAAGAGAATACAGAAAGGGAGTGTTGGAGTAACAGTAAAATTGTTTTTGGTCTGAACTATATCTCAGAACTATTGATGTTTAAATCTAGATAGAAAACCTACATTACACCTTTGGGGTGCGGCCCTTTCATGGACCCTGAGTGATGTGGAATGTTTCTTTCACTAGACCACCCCCCGGTTTTTTGTGAATAGAATTTAACATATTTGATCTCTATGAACCAGGTTCCAAATGGGATAGGAGGAGTTCTTGGGGTCATACAACTAGTCTTGTACTGGAGATACAGCAGATCTAATGAGGAGCCAACAAGACCTCTCCTGGAGTAATGCATGAAAAATACTTACACCCAGTGTTTATACCAAACTAAATTGTTTATACACGAGGCATATGTCTTACATCCATAGATTTGGTATAAGTACCAAGTTTGGCTTATCTTTTTCCCATCAAAAAAGCCAGCCAAAAACGATTCTTTTTGGAGTTTTGGTAATGTGTCCAGTTGGTGTAATGTCCCATTTGTGATCTGGTATGTGCTTGGTATCATGTTGGTTACTTTCACCCCCCATCAACAATATTCAAAGAGATTTATTTACAGCAGGAGAATAGTATAGAGGGGCTGGGGAAGTAACGCAGAACATGTGAATTGCAGAGGCATGAATTCAAACTAAACAAGTTTCCGCGATTAGAAAGTGCAAACACCAACACATGAGGTACTCACACCAGCAGGTAATCAAATGAGAAATTAAACTAGTGCCTACCAACTTTGCAGTACGAATGGTGTATATTGCATTCCCACATTGCATCACGAACTATACTGTGTAACGATTCTTGGCATTTTTGTCGAGCTTCTTTGCATCGTCCTGCAAAAGAAGAATGATTTGTTATGAGCCTTGCTAATTGAAGAGAAACTGGATTCAAGGAGGACGATAACCAAGATTTCATACGTGAAATATGAAGCCAACGCTGTCGGTGTAATCCAGGAATTGCTTCCATTGCTTACCAATGCTAATCTGCAAGGAGAAATTTAAGGGTATAGTTGCAAAGATATTAAAAATGAAAAACTAACAATAAGCACTATTAACTGCTAAACAGCTGAAAGGATTCAATATAATCAATGAAGCACAAAAGGGGACGATGACCACTATATATTTTGTAACACAAGAAAGTTCACAGGAGAACAAAGAAACGAAGAGAAGGGGGCGATACAAATGATGAGACAACAATATCACACTTCGTATGAATATCTAAATGTTTCAACCATATGAGCATGAACTAATAATACTTAAGCCCTTGAGACCGCCACTCCATTGCCCTTAACCAGGGTTCTCGAGTTTGAGTCCTAATAGAGAAATTTTCTCGTAAAGTGAGCTATCTATTTTAATGAGCCCTATAAGGAATGAATCTTTATAAGTAGGGCAGATATTGGATACTGGATGACTACACCAAAATAATTAACCTTGGGATAAAAGAATTTTAGAAAGATTTCTCAAATCGTCTGGCAGATCTTAGAACAATACCAGAATATCCCAACACTAAATACTTAGAAACGACATATCAAGCAGGAACCTACCAAGCTAATTGACAATCTATGTTTGATCGGACTCTTCTTCAAAACTGATGTTGAAACCATGTCAGATACTCTAAAGATGCACTACTTTTGAAGGACCAACACGCATATGTCACCATTTTTAAAGAGTTCAAGCAACACAGTTAACAACATCACCAATTTCCCAGAAAATAGCATCCCAAACCTGAACCACTCTGCCATATAATTTTTTTTTCCTCTGTTAAGTTCTCTTTATTTAAGCTTCACATAAATGAGTTGCCAAACAAGCAACAATCATAACTTAGGTTATACAGTATATGATTGGGGTACTGAAAACAATAAACTATGTCTAATACCAAAGTCGGTTAATAAGCCTCTTCCATAATGCATGGCACAATTTGCCTATTAAACATACGGATGAGTTTATCATAAAGTGCTCCATATATATTAACAGTCAACATATTATACAACAATTAAAAAAACTAACATATTATCGCAGACACATTTACACTTCTCTTCATTCATAAGCATATTCTTTTTAGATTACAGCTATATATTTTTCTCATGATAGTAATTCACTATCAAAAACGATAAAGTTACAACAAATACGCAGTAAGGCTAAGATTGAGATATCATCTATTACCTAGAATGGAAATAAAAGTAGTGAATCATCTATATATATCTGACGACTTCCCCTCTAACTTCTAATATTCTCAATGGTACGATGTACATAATAGTATATCTTGGCTAAACATCAGCACGAAAATGACAAACGTGGCCGTTGACACCAAAAACAAAAAGCAATTTACCTGAGCTGCTTCATTTGCAGCATTCTTGGTCCACAAAGCTATTTTTTCTCCCTTACTGCGGACACTAACAACGGCTCCACAAATTTCATCTCCATGATCGAATTGATGTCCAATCATAGCCAGAAGCTACAATAATCCCATATGAGAAAAAAGAGTTGAAATTATATAGAAGGGGAAAATAATATTACTAGAGTGATCTATCATTAAGAGATGGATGGAAATAGCTTCAGCATACCGTATATAGCCAGCTGGTATCAGATTTACCCTTCGTAAAACTCATTTTCCATGTCCCTCCATTAGCACATACAGGATCTTCCCACTTTGGCTCAATTTTATGCTTAAAACAATGAAAGTCTGCTCCCACAACTAGCTTGCTTGGGCGGTGGATATTATTGTAAGCACTGTTTGCAAAATAAGCGACATGGTTCAAGATTTCATCAAGAGACAAAAGGATAATAGCATTTAAAAGACGTAATCCATGTTATATCATACAGGCATGTCATAGTCCAAGTTGTACGAACTCAAGTGCCTTGAGAAATTAGACCGATAAAGAACTCGCCAAACAAGGTGCAGGCATCCAAGGCAGACACCAAATTCACATCGTTACCCCCTAATGTTACCCAAACCTTAGGACTTAATTAAAAGGTCCATGCAAGAGATCAAAAAAACTGGCCTGCATCTAACTTTACTCTCATCAATCTACAGGGGGGATAGCATATTTTAGCCTAATTAAGAAATAGAAAAGCATCTGTCTTTATTTTTTAAAATGAATTGTCAGCTCAGTATATTAAGACAAATGCACATAGAGTCATCACAGGTGCACACTATGAAGTACAGGACCTGCTCTTGTATGAAAATTTAAGAAAAGGAAGTACACGTACTTGAAAATATGTTATCTTGCTTAGGAGAGAAAACAAAAGCCAAAGGATTATCCAACTACCTTATCAGCTCAAAATGGTATTAGTAACATATCCTTAGCTGCAAATAAAGGTATTTGAAGCAAAAGACAATATCCGACAGTATACCCCAATTAAGTCATTCCTACACAAGATTATGCACAGAAGACAACTATGACTTTTGCAAGGTTGAGTTTTTCTTTCCTAGAACTTCCCAGTCATTTTTACCCCAGCCTCCAAAATGTCAAAACTTCCATCAATATTTTGCACTTCCCCCCTTTACACCAAGATTAATTTCAATATTACTGTCCTCCACCACCAAAGAGAATATATCTATTCATTGAATTCGATCCATGAACTAAAAGTTAAATTGGCGATAACGAAGAGATAAGAATTCCAATTTTTTAGAAAGTCGCTAACCAGAAAACGACAAAGCAATGTGTAATTACCAATACAACTTGCATAAACTAAAGCTCAAACCAATTCGGGCATTCCAAAGCAAGATTACACATCGTCGACAGATTAACTAAACACCTTAGCAAGCTAACTAAAAATGCAAAAAGTACCAAATAAAATCTAACAATTATGAGAGAAAAATCAAATAACAACAACATAGCTAGTGTAATCCCACAAGTGGGGTCAGAGGAGGCTAGATGTACGTAGACCTTATCCTACCTTTGTAGTGTAGAGAGGTTGGTTTCCAATAAGACCCACAACTTACTAAACAAAGCATGATAGAAAGAACCAAAAAAGGCCAGCAAAATAGCAATATAAAAAGACAAATGAAACAACAGGTAATAGGGAAAATAAGGAGAATAAGACACTACATGTGCTAACTAATACTACAAAGCTCGGCTATCTACCTACAACCCTTCTACCCTTATCCTCGACTTCAAGATCTTCCTATCTAGAGTCATGCCTTTGGTAAGATGGAGAAAAATCAAACAAGATACCATTATTACCCCAATATCATCTATATGAAGGCAGATAATCAGAAGAAGTTCAAAAACCAAAGTCCTTCAGCAGCAGCAACATTCTTGGGACAGTAAAGTAAAACCCCATAATTCACAACCAAAAGAACACAACTGATAACAAAGACATGCTAAAATCAATGAAATCTCGACTTAACTTGTTATGCTGGCTCAAACGGTAACCCATTTTTGAATTTCTTCAGCTCATTAGTAACAGTCCAATTTAATATTTTGCAATTTCAGGTTACAGTAATCTTGTTTAGTGACATTTCTACTTAATTCATCAAATCAAAAAAAAAAAAAAAAAAAAAGAAAAGCGAAAAATGTATCTCAAAGAATCTTAGTAACTCAGTTGTTGGTCACTTGAACTTTCACCTTGTTGGTGGGGGTTCAACTGCTCCAAGTATAATCCGCTCCCCTAATTCCCCTTCACCTACCTCCAATTTATTAAAAACAAAACAGAAACCAACAAAAATACGAAAAATATAACCCGTAAAATCTAAGTTACTCAATTGCTCAGCTACCAAAACTTTCACCTTGTTAATTGTTAACAAGGGTTCATTTCCCCACCTCATAATTCTCTCCCTTGTTTTCCCTTCCTCTATCCCCAATTCATTGAGAAAAAAAAAAGACAAACACTAGGAGAATCTCAGTAGCTCAATTAATTTTTCGATAATCGAGAAATCTGTCTATGGCCCGTCCTTTGGACCAACCACAGCTTTCCAAAGAGTACCTCAATTGATTAGCTACCTTCAATTCCCCACCTTGTAATTCCCTTCCTCTATACCCAATTCATTTGTAATTAATACGAAAAACAAAGTCTGGGAAAATCTCAGTACCTCAATTAATTGAGTATCTACAACGTTCACTTTCAGCTTATTGGTTATGATTCAGTTCTCCACCTTGTGTTTCCCTCCCCTATTTCCCCCTACACTACATTATCACCAATTCAACCAAAAAAAAAAAAACCAGGAAAAAACGAACTTACCCCCAAAAATCTTCAACAGTAGAGAAAGTACAGATGCTACGAAGTAAGCTTCCCCAGGCAGCTTGTCTAGATTTCACCTGAGAATTATCAAACCAAAAAGTCCATGAATGCTCCAATGGATGCTTCGCTGTGATTTCTTTGCCCAAATACGCCTCCCCCGCCGTATCATCAGATTCCTCAACAATTTCACCTTCTTCAAGTTCATCGTCTACCTCACCTCCTCCTTCATTGGCCTTCAACTTCTCAGCTTCATTGAACGACGTCGTTTTCGCCATTTCAGCTGCTGCCATTTTTGCTGCTCTGTGGGAGTACTTTTTTTTTGACTTCAACAGGAAAAGGAGCACTTATAGAAACTATTGGGACCATAGTGTAATTTTTAGATTCTTGAACTACTAATCTAGTAAATAACCAGCTTACGTAGCATTCATATTTTGAAGGTCAAATAATTAATTCACATGCATTATATATATATTTTCTCTCGAGGATTTTTTAGAAATAATCTTTTAAAAATAATTTTTTTATCATCTCAAGGTTGTGATAAGGCTTTCGTACATTTTTATCCTCATTAGATCTTGCTTTTGAGTTTGTTATTATTGCAGCATTATATATTTTGAATTTTTAATCTAGTTCAAACTATGTAAATTTCATCTTAAAAAATTTGGTGATTATATGTTGAAATTTTATTATTAAAGTTGAGAAGTTTGACTCTCAATATTTGAATAGCGTCATGTAAATTTTGATAGATGGAGCAATTCTATTAGTTTTGTTTCTCTATTATAATATAGTTACACTATTAAGTTTCATATTTGATTGTGCAAGTATAATTATATAAGTTGAAAGGGAAAAAGATTTAACGATTTAAATAGAGTATTGGAAAATAACTCTCAACAAGTGTAATTGACATGAGAAAATGTGATCGAAGAGAGATAAAAAAAAACTATATTTATCCATTGTTCAACTTGAATCAAGAGAATAATGTAACAACAACAATAACAACATATTCAGTAGAATCTCATAAGTGGAGTCTGAAGAAGGTGAAATGTACAGACTTTACCACTACCTTGCAGCAATAGAGAGGTTGTTTCCTGAGAGTCCTCGTCTCAAAAAAATCATAAACAAAATAAACTAAATATGAGGAAAAAGGATAAAGGAAAAGATAAAAACAACTAATAACGAAAAGCGCAGACGATAATGTAAACATTTCAATATTACAAAACCTTAGGATAGTAATTAACCAACAAATACAAAAAAAACTTTAATCAAGCTTAAGTTGCTCCTGTTTGAAGTGCAACTAAAGAAGCATATAGCCCTTGAGTATTCTTCATGAGCACATCATGTGTTCCTTTCTCAGCAACAACACCATTTTTAACTACTGCAATAACATCTGCATTTCTAATCGTGGTCAGGCGATGTGCGACTACCACGGTTGTCCTGTTCACCATCACGTGATCCAATGCTTCTTGCACAATACGTTCAGACTCTGTATCTAGAGCGCTAGTCGCCTCATCGAGCAAAAGTATCTTAGGATCCTTCAGTATGGCTCTCGCGATCGCTATCCTTTGCTTTTGTCCACCAGATAACTGAACTCCTCTTTCACCAACTGTTGTATTGTAACCATTAGGCAATGATGATATGAAGTTATGTGCATTTGATGCCTTTGCTGCTGAAATAATCTCCTCCTCTGTTACTTCTCCTTGTCTACCATAAGCGATATTAGCACTAATCGTTTCATCGAATAGTATTGGTTCTTGGCCTACCAATCCCATTTGTTGTCTCAACCATCTTAAATTCAACTTCTTGAGTTCGACTCCATCGAGATATATGTGACCTTGATCAGGATCATAAAATCGTTCGATCAGGCTTATCACTGTTGACTTCCCTGAACCACTTTCTCCGACGAGGGCAACTGTCTGCAAGAAATTATAAAAATCCTTGTCGAGTTTATGTTCTATGCACCAGAGGTGTAATAAGAATATACACAACCATAGCAGGTACCCCACGGAACTAGTCAAGGCGTGTGAAAGCAGGCTCGGACGCCATGGTTAAAAAGAAAAAAGAGAAGAATAGAAATAGGATAAATACCTTTCCTGCAGGTATGCTCAAGCTCAAATCTCTGAAGATTTGCACATCCGGTCTTGTGGGGTATTTAAAGCTAATATGCTGGAGTTCAATATTGCCTTCGACAACATCTAACGTGATTCCCTCACTGCTACTTGAATCAATTCTCGGTTTGCTCTCAAGTATCTCGAATATAGATGCCGCAGCTCCTTTACCTTTACTAAGATCAGATGGAAGGTTGCCAAGACCAAGAAAGCCTACTGACGACATTGTTATGGCAAAAAAGACCTGCAAAATTAAGTTGTTTAAATAACGTATGAGTTTATCTTCTATACACGAGCGATGTAAAATGAATAATCATCCATAAACAGTGAGATAAATCAGTAATCTGGAAAATAAGACAGCTTACAACAGTTTAAAATACACCTAAATTATCTCGTTTTTTGAGTTTCATACCTATACTATTGGGAGGATAAGAAACACGCCTAAACTATCACTCATTAGTTTGAGATACGCACATCAATGCTAACTAAATCAAATGTGTGTATACACCCACTCAGGTGCGTCTTGCCCAAAATTTTTGTCCACGTGATATTTTTTTGTTGTTGGAATTTGTTGACATGTTCTTTTTAAGTGTGAAACTAAATAAAAAGCAGATAGTTTAGGTGTGTTTTTTGTTACTTCATTCTACTGATTATTTAAAAAAGACGTACACAACGAGTGTTACTGTTATATAAGTTAAAGCAAAGAAGTTATAGATATGTACCTTAAAAACTTCAGAAAACTTAGCTTTGTCATGTTTTATGAGATTGGCTCCGAGGTAGAATGTCAACGCGTAAAGGCAGAAAAACAAGAAATTACTGGAGCCGAAGCTAACTCCATTAATAAGTCCACTTTTCACTCCTTGTTTCAAAGGAGCTTCTGATTTCCTTTGATACATTTCCATCACTTTCTCTTCAGCACAAAATGATGCGACAGTTCTGATGCTTCCAATAGCTTCATTGGCAACTTGACTCGCTTCTTCATTCGCTACCTTCGCTTCAGCATTTGACTTTTGCAAAAGATTGACTTGTATGAACCCTTGCAAGGCTATAAGAGGCATTATCGCCAACAGTACAAGTGCAAGAATCCAATTAGCGATAAGACCAATCGTCATACCAACTACAACAGTAGAAATGTTTTGGACTAACTTTGCCAATGCATCTCCCACCAAATTCCGGATAGTCGAAGCATCATTAGATAGTCTTGCACCTATAGCACCACTGTATTTGATAAAATTCAGAGTCAAGAAATTTGGCAAGTTAAGAAAAACATTACGGACTAGTGAAATTTACCATGAGTTTGCAGGGTCGTCGAACCAACTGATCTCTTGGTATACCAATTTAGCAAACGTCATGGAACGTATCCGTTGGATCAGTTTTGCACCAGCAACTCCAAATGCATAATTTTGCAAAGGGGAAACAATCATGGCAACAACTCCAATAACCACAAACATCAGGGCCCAAAATCGAGAATCCTTTCGAAGCTCATGATGTGATTCATAAAAGATTTTGATAGCTGTTGATACCAGAAGACCGAATACAGGGAAAATTGCACCATTAATGGAAGCAGCTATGGCTCCCACAAGCATTATGGGTACCTCAGGCTTATTTAGGTATGCGAGTGACATTAACTTTTGAGGCTTACTGTTACTATCAACAATATACTCACTACTTTCACCTCCATCATCACTTCGGATACTCTCATGGAAATCAACAACGCCAGTAACTCCCAAGTCATACGCCACGGATAATCTACTGCTCGATCCTTTGCTCGTGGACCTCCTACAAGAAATAGAAAATTTCCGGCTCCTACCAGAAACATTTTTCGAATAACTCGAACATTTTTGTGCATTCCAGTCCTCAATTTCTTTTCCTTTGGTGTTTTCGACGTGTTTATTCTTTTGCTGCATTTGAACAAGTTGAGAATATGCTCCATCAGGATCTTTGATCAACTCATCATGGGTTCCTGGAAGTCATATTGAAGGGTAGTTATATCAATATTTTGATGAATTAAGATAAACTCAATTTGGTCCGGCTTTTTACTGTATCCCGCACATAGCAGCAGAGATGGAGCTAGAATTTTTAGCTTATGAGTTCTAGACCAGAGCATTTAAAGTGGTACATACCTTGTTCAACCAATTTCCCAAGATTCACCACTGCAATGAGATCAGCATTTCTAATGGTTGTCAGGCGATGGGCAACAACCACAGTCGTCCTGTTTATCATGATATTACTTAGAGTTTCTTGTACAATGCGCTCTGATTCCACATCCAATGCACTAGTTGCTTCGTCAAGTAGAAGAATTCTTGGATCTTTCAAAATGGCCCTCGCGATGGCGATTCTTTGCTTTTGTCCACCAGATATCTGAGAACCGTGCCCACCAACCATTGAGTCCAGCCCCTGCAAGTACGTATGCACAATATAAATTTAGAACCTAACAAATAAAAATGGAGTTTGCACTTTTATAGTACTAAAAAAATGTTGCTTCAACCTTTGGAAGCTTGTCGATAAATTTAGCTGCGTTAGCGAGCTTGATTGCAGTCCGGATCTCCTCCTCACTGGCATTTTCTTTCCCGTATATTATATTTTCTCGAATAGTGGTCGCAAATAACACAGGCTCTTGACTTACTAGCCCCATTTGCTGTCTCAACCACTTGAGTTGAAATTTCTTAATATCAACTCCATCTATAAGTATTGCACCAGCTTCGGGGTCATAGAATCTCTCTAGCAGACTAATAACAGTTGATTTTCCACTTCCACTTTTCCCAACTAAGGCTGCTGTTTTCCCACTCGGAATGTCTAGCGAGAATCCAGAAAATATTTGCACATCTGGTCTTGCTGGATACTTAAAGTGCACTTCTTTAATCTCAATTTCCCCTTTAATATCTTCCAATTGAATCCCACTAGGATCATATGGATCGATTTTTGGTGTACGTTTAATAGTCTCGTATATCTTGTATGCTGCAGCCTGCCCTGCTGAAAATGAACTCAAACTCGGAGATGCTTGACCTAGTGAGCTGAAACACAGAAAGGTTCACTGTAATTCAAATGAATAATAAATATAATACTCCATCCCTTTCAATTCAAGTGTCTTAGTTTGACTAGGGCACGGAGTTTAAGAACATAAGGGAGACTTTTATGTTGTGGTTTTAAACTAAAGATGTGTGTAACGTATCACAATGTCCTTCGAATCTTGTGGCCTTAAATAAACCATGTAAATATAGAAAGATTTGTTCTTTTTCCAACGGACTAAAAAGGAGGATAGTATGGCACTTGAATTGAAATGGAGGGAGTATATCACATGGACATAATGAAATGGACTGTATAAAGCCGATTATTTTCTTCTTACCTTCCACCTAGCATAGCCGAGAAAATTACACTTACGATGTCAGCACCACTGCGATTTTTATCTATGATCAATTTGGCTCCATACCATATGGCAAGTCCATAACTAAATAAGGTAATCATTAGTATCGTGCCAAGTCCGATTCCTGATGCCAGCGATTGGTTGACAGTAGGTTTATAAGCATTTTCCAACTTACTGTTATAATCTGCTATTGACAAATTCTCTCCAGTGAAAGAAACAACCTAGGAAAAGGAAGAATATACTTAAATAAAATGATGGATCATAAGCTCGTCTTATATCATGAACGACAAAAATTTACTAAAAGATGGAAATTTACCGTTCGAATTCCTCCCACTGTTTGTTCAACTACCTTTCCTGCATCTGCATAAGCATATTGTCCACTCCCTGACATTTTGGACAAGACCAACAGTGCACCACCGTAGGTCATGGCGATTGCGGGAATGGTTGTGAGTAAAACCAGTGTGAGGTGCCATTCTTTTGTAAATGCAACTATAAATCCTCCAATGAAAGTTGAGATGTCCATAATAAAATTCCCAACCTAACACATTCAAGCTATAAGAAACCTTGTCTCAAAGGCACAACATCTTTACAAATATAATGTACAAAAAACGTGAGAGTAATTACAAACGTATGAGGATGCGCTGATTGCTAGTCTCAAATCTTCATGGTCACTGTATCAGTCAATTTATGGAACAAAAACGTTTAACTCCTAAAACAACGATAATTTCATATAAAATGAGACAGAAGGAGTATAACTAGAAGGGAGTTAGAACTAACCTTCTCGCCCATGGCTTGTTGAAGTATCACAGTGTCGCCCGACATTCTTTCAATAACCTCCCCTGTTGCTGATTGAGTATCGAAGAACTCGATATCTTGTCTTAAAATTGTTTTCAAGTATAAGCATTTTATTCGAGTCACTTGCCTTTCTCCAGTAACCACCCAACATGCTACCTCTGAAAGATTAAACATGTCATGTCTATCAATCAAATTGTTACTAGATTTTTTTCTTTTCGAGCTTACTATACTAATTGACTTCTAGTCCCATGCCAGATGCAGACTACTGGTATCAGGTTCATCTCAACCCAATACTCTCGATGGAAAACAAAAATTTATAAGTGAAAATCCATTAAAAATGCAACAGATAGAAGAATATGAACATATAACTTTAAAAATGCAACGTGTTCGATGCAAAAACACCAAAACTCAAAAGGTTGAAACCATAAAAATTACATTCTGGAGCCGTGTTAGCTTCAAGTCTATACATTTTTCTCTCCATCTAATCAATATCCTAAGCAAAATCATATCTAGTGCAATAGGAGACCAACAACAACAATAACATACCCAATAAAATCTCACAAGTGGGGTCTACAGAGGTAAAATGTATGCAGACCTTACCACTACCTCATAGAGATAGAGAGGCTATTTCCAGAAGACCCTTAGCTCAAAAATGTCAGGCCCCACAAGCAGAATATACTATATATGAAGAGATATGACTAAAACGGATGCAATAGGAGACCAAAGAAAAAAAAACTTAACGAGTACATTATGCTATGTTACTCAAATACTTAAAAAATATTGACGAGTGTATGTCGGATTTTCCAAAAATTATACATTTTTGTAGAATTCGACGCAACTGCGGCGCATGATTTTGAAAGTAATGAGGTAGGTTTACTTTGATCCCTAACACGTGGTTTTCACCATAACTTCAATATAATAAGAAATGCAACAAATTTTACGCATAAAATTGAAAAACACTTACTTTCAACAAACAGTTTGTGGGCATCATCAAACATTTACAATAACTTATAAACTTTTAGATCATTGCAAAAGGTAAACTTACGGAATACTGAAGCTATGCCTGAAGCAATGCCCAAGAGGACGAACTTGAGACATGTCTGCATATTAAGTAGAGAATTTAATTTAGTTTTTTCTCAAAATTTATAAATAAAAAATAAAAATTAGAATATTTCCAATCATATTTGAATTGATATTACCCTTTTATCTAAAAGTTTCGAGTTCGAGTATGAAAGAGATTATCATTGTTAATTAGTGTGTTTTAGCATTAGGAGTCTCTCCTCCCTCGATCAGAGGTCTCGTGTTAGAAAGTGACTTATACCTCCAAAGTAAAAAATAGTAGCTAGCAATTATATTGCTCAAACTCCTTTGACAACACATGCTTAATATATATGCAACTCTAAGAAGGTGGAGGTGGTTGTTTCTTAAAAATAAGGTAAAAATTTTTAAGACATGAAATATTTTACAATCCTGACACCGATATTTAAATTATGTGTTGTGACATATTTAAAGTCGTTAGAGCATTACTTTTGAAATTTAGTTGATACTTGATAGCAATATATATGATGTGTCTTGCAATGATAATAATTTTGATTGAGTAGGCTCATCATTTGTCGATCTAAGCTTGTATTTATTCTCATCAAATTCGATGTAATTCATCATATTGTTATTATAATATTTTAAAAGTATTTATATTAGTTCATATGGAATTCACGTGCAAAAGCTAGTATTTTTAAAAAGGCCAAATAATATAGAAAATATGACTCATACCCCCCAAAAGAAAAAATAGTAGCTCGCAACTATGTTGCTCAGACTCTTCAAATATGGTGTCAAACGCATGTCGAACCTTCCAAAGATGCATTGCAATCTTCGGAAGATTCCACATGCACTTGTCAATACTTTTAAAAAGTCCGAACAATATAGACTAGATGACTTATACCCCAAAAAGAAAAGATAGTAGCTTGCAACTATGTTGTTCAAACTCTTTTAAGTATGATATTACGCTCGTGGGGAACCTTTCAAAAGATATAGTGCCATCTTTGAAGGATCCCACATGCATCTGTCAATATTTTTGAAAAGTCGACCGAGAAACATAGGAAAGATGAATTATACCTTGTCAACTTTATCAAGAATGTTGGATTGATTAGAACCACCATAAGAGTCAACAAGGTCACCAAAAAGAATACACATCAATGGCTTTGAAACACCAGAAGCAATAGCACCTAATGTTCCCAACAACATTAAAATTACATCTTTTCTGTCTGCAAATGCAAAAAGCATATAAAATGGAACTCTTTCATCTCCTCCTCTTGCCATTTTTTCTCTTTTGATAGATGAAAATTGTATAAATGTTGGGAAAATAAGTGTTTATTATGGGGTATGCTTAAATGTCAATTTAAGAACCTAGTATAGGAGTTAACCAATTTGGAAAAAAAAAATCGATATTTGATATCTATATTAGGAACTGTCTAATTTAAATTCAAATTGTATAAGATACGTTTAAAAAGGAAATGCTTCCTAATATGAACTTTTCATATTCGAGCTATTTTTTTTACTATTAACTCTTGATAATATATAAAAGAAAAAATTCATTACTATTAATTGTAATTTAAGGCATGTTACAGCAAATTGTCTACTTTATTTATAACAATAACAACATACTCAATTGTATCCCATAAGTAGGGTATAAGAAGAGTAGATTGTATGCAGATTTTATCGCTACCTCATAGAGGTAGAGAGGTTGTTTCCTAAAACCAAATTGTCTACTTTATTTACGTTTATACATTAATTTAAAAAATACATCTTGTAACTTGTAGCTCCTTCTAGAAATGCTAAAAAGCTTTTGTAGGCTATTCTTCTAAAAATGACTTTAATATTATAGGGTGGATATACTTAATTAATATTTTTGCCTAGTTTAATGGTTTGCAATTTTTTGGACCACTAGCTATAAATTTTTGTTGAATCTAGTTTGTACGTGTTTATTATTTGTATTTTGAAACGTGAATATTGTTATATAGGTAACAAGTTTTACTTGACTATTCTACTTTATTTAATTTATTACGAAATTTACAATTTAGATGAATTTATAATTATTTATTAGAGAAAAAAGAAAAAACAAATTTAGTACTATTTAATAACCTATAATCAAATCTTAGTAATTAAATATTTGCAACTTAACAATTAAAACAAAATTTTCAAGTAATTAAATTTAAATATTATTTAATAAATGAAGTTAAAAGAACTTTTAACTCTGATCCTTGCTGTAATATTATTTTAAATTCATACAATTTTAATTGGTCTTTTCTCTAGTACAAATGTTGTGTAGAGATATCTAAAATAATTAGTCTTGGATAATTTTTTTATGAAAATGTGCGCGTGTATATATATATATAACTAAAATGGACCGTCCCTCAAATCAGATCATAACTTGAAGCCATGCCTTCTTTTGATAAGTAGGGGCACTTGGCCGAGCTAAATCTAGTGAGCTTAACTTATTATTATCATATACAGATAAAAGTTATTAAATTCACGTGAAATTCATATTCAAACTTCTAGACCTAATTATGTTTCTTTGCATGCGTTTTCATCTTTTTGAAATGTAAATTCATATTCAAACTTCTAGACCAAATTATGTTTCTTTGCATGTGTTTTCATCTTTTTGAAATCTCCGTGCTAAATTTCTGTATACAAATATATGTATGCTGGATATATGTATCTAATATTTTAAATACATATATATATGATTTTACATGTATTTAGAATATCTCGACTCTCTCGTTTGTCTATCTCCATATGTATATGTATTTTGATATATTTGATATCTCACATACATGTATCCAGTATTTCAAATATATGTTTCTCATGTGATCCACATCTATCTGTGATACATTGATTCTTTCGCTCGCCTATCTCTTCTTTGACTTACTCTCTTTCTATGTATCTGTATTTCAGAATATATCTGATAATAAAAAGACATGTATCTAGGTATATCTGATTTAAAACCTAATATAAAATTACTAATCAACGAGACAATAGATAATTATTTCAAACTATATACTGAGAGAATTAATAAATATAATAGAAAATATTGATGTAATTAGGTTTTCTTTTTCTTTAGGAGTATTATTTTGGATATTTATATTATCGGCCTAGTCCATTTGTTTTGGGTTTCAGATGATGAAGCCATTTGTTAGCCCAATATATCATCTCATCCGAGACTCGAAACTTGTGTCACGTGTTAAATAATAAGGTATTGAAATCTAAATAAATGAATTAATTAATATACTCTTATCATATATCAAATGACATGGCATATTAACGATTAATAAATATGTGCCAAGTGTATAAGCCGTGTGACAAGTAATGCAGCATGTCAAAGGCTAATAAATACAACAACAATAACAACAACAATAACATACCCAATAGAATTCCACAAGTGGGATCTGGGGAGGAAGTAATGTACGCAGATCTTACCGCTACTTCATAGAAGTAGAGAGCCTGTTTCCTGTGAAAGACTAATAAATGTGGCCAATCAAATGTTGTCGTGTCACTATCTTAATCTGATTGGTTAGGCACTTGAGTTAAAGGCAAACGATATTCTTTTTAATAGACAGAAAAATAAAAGACAAATAAATTGAGAAAACTCATTCTCTTTTAATGTAATTAAAAAAAATATATATCACATAAGTTTGGGACACCTGTTACTTATATAAATATAAATAAATAATAAATAGGTGTTTGGCATAGATTATATTTTTTTACTTTTTTCCATGAAATTTATAGAGGTGAAATTGAAGATGGAGTAATGTTTTATTATATTTTTTCACAAAGAATTTTCCGAATAACTTCTATACTTGAATATACTTAAATACAATTTTAAAATTTAAAAACATGAATTTAAGTTTGGTCATAAAATCTTCAAATATCTTTTAATAAAACTTATATATTTCAAAATTACGTAAAAAAAATATATATATATGTATCACAATAAGTAACCATTCAAAATATTTCAAACAAAAATTATTCGAATCTCAAAATTCAAAAATAACCACACATAAATTGAGATAGAATAAATATTTTTTTATGGCCAAAAAGGATTTCTAAATTAAAATAAACATTAAAAAAATGTACCACTTTGTTTTCCCAACAAAATCTGTTACTTTTCTTCGATTTACCCAAATTCTTCCATAGCCAATAGCTTCATACAACATAGATTAAAATTGAGAAAGAAACCAAAAAAAAAATCTTTTTTGTTTGTTTCTTTCAATCAGAAAGATCTATTTTTGTACGTAAAAAACTATGCCATCAGGTCCTAAAAAACGAAAAGCTGCCAAGAGAAAGAAGATTTTGGGCATAATTAATATTAATAATAATAAGAGTAACACTAATAATAACAATAATAATAATAATGTGTCAGAAGTATCAACCTCTGCAGTTGCTGTTAATTCTCACTCTCAAGTTATGGTATTTTTCCACAACTTTGTTGTTAATTCAATTATTGTGTTTGTCTCGTGACATATTTTTTTTTTCAGATTTAAAGATAATTTTACTTTGAATTTGTTTATTATTTTGACTTAATAAACACAAAAGAAAAATGTAAAGTAAAAGCTGCTTAGAATAAGCCCTTCTGGTTTTTGCCTTTCTACATACTCATTGTGTAGCATTGGGTTGTCCTTTTTATGTGCGTACTTTTCTGTTATTCAGAAACCAATCTAACTTTAAATTTTTCATTTAGTCTTGACGAACAACATGCATATGCCATAAAAAAGTTATAGATTAAGGTTGCATACAATAGCCCTTGTGTCCTGATTCTTTTTTGGAATCTGCATATAGCATATACTTAATATACTAGATTGTTCTTTTTATGTGTAATACATTTTGTTATTCGGAAATAATTTAACTTTAAGCTTTTTATTTTAGTGATGATGAATACATGTATATGGCATCACAAGTATATCAATTTGGACGGACGGAGGGAGTAGTAGTGTAGAGATGATATTGAATGTTGTGCATTTTGACACAGAGGAAAATGTTTTCCATGAAAAGAATTGAACTCTTTGTTAGAAACTGTATAATCAGTGTTGAGCCAAGATGGATTGAGTTAATTGATGGATGGGCTATTGACTCGCTCAAAATTACTTAGGCTAAAATGCAGTTCAAATTTCAACCCCCTAATTCTTACTAAGTTATAATTGCTTTATTTATATTTTGATAATTTTTTAGTAGCTAATAAATTTTTTATTAAGACTATATATAACATATCAAATAAAAAGATATATTTTTAAAAATATTTTGATAAGATTCTCATAGATCAATTTAGGCTTAATGTCAGGACCAAACATTGACGGGTTAAAATGGGTTGGACGGGTCAATAAGTAGTTCAAACTTGAATGATTGAGTGAATTATTTACACCTCTAAATTTGCTTTAAAAAATAAATTTACCCCTCAAAATAACAAATATTTTTCTCCCCATATGTCAATCTATTTTTCAAGTGATTAACTAGTTTACATAATAAATATATAGGGACATATGGAAAAAAAATGAAAATTTTGAGTTGAAAATGTTTATGAGAACATTTTATCATGTATTTACTTATTCAATAAAAATAAATAATAATTAAAATTTAAGAGATCATCAATGTATCACCAAATATATATATGGCCACAAAGATTAAATATATTGTAGTAGTTTGATTACTCATCATTCATCAAATGTTTGCTTAGCTAACCAAAATTTGAAACCTTACAAGTGGCATCAAAAAAGCTTAGTACATAAAAAGTAATTTTTAAACTTGACACTGCAATTTTACACACATACAACATCACCAATTATGTGCATCACTAATTATCACCATCAGTTATCTCTATAATTAATTTTTATTATCAATTATCACGATCAATCACTACTTTATATCTTTCACTTAGTTATTATGGCTCGACTTATTAGCTATAACAATACTAGTTATCACTTACAACAATTATTAGTGACTATTATATACCACCAAGCTGTTACTATCATCACTAGTCATTACTTTAGCTGTTATGGCTCGACTTACTTTATTACATACGTTGTATTCAGTTTATCTGATCTTATAAAATTTTTAAAAAAAATACTCACTTCAAGATTTTATGAATATAATATTATTTTCATTATTACTATTGCCAACCATCGCTAATATCACCACACAACCGTCGGTATCAGCCACCTTCACAACCTATGATTAATGTTAATCATACACTTTTACCGCATTAATCTCATATTTGAACCATCACCATCAATCACCATTGGATCATCAATCATCATCATCATATCAATTTAATTTATTTAACCTTATCAAGCACTAATTAAATAATAGGATAAATGGAAGAAAAATAATAATAACTAATACAAGTAAATCATGACCCCTGGCCTAGTCTTGTATACATGGCTTGCATCTAGTAATCCATTGAACAATACTAAACATTATTTTAGTGAAGATGACCTTATATCCTTTATATAAATAAATGGGTTTTGGTTTAGGTATTACAAACCATTTTTCATGTGTTAAGTCAAAAATATGGAGAAAGAGGCTCTTCTACCTTCCACTTCTTCATCATCAAACCAAAAACCCAATCTTGAAAATCCAATTTTAATTAATCCAAAGCAAAAACTTCATAGGTCCAAATCTACACCATCATGTATAAACCCATTAAGTGATCTTGAAAATCATTTTGCACCAATTCCAAATCCACCCCATTTTGTGAAAAATAGCTCTATACTTAAACAAGTTATATTACTTCTAATTATTTATTTGGCAATTGGTGTGGCCATATGTTCTTTCTTTATGAATCAATTTAAGTCCAAAAAAACTCATCCAATTGTTGATGCACTATATTTTTGCATACTCACAATGTGTACAATTGGTTATAGTGACATAACACCAAATAGTACACTTACAAAATCATTTTCCATCTTATTTGTGCTTGTTAGTTTTGCATTTTTCCATATTTTAGTAACAAACTTTGTTACTTATCTTGATTCGCGAAAAAATACTTATAAAGGGCTATTCGATGCGCAAAACAGAATTATAGTGGCATTAGCATTGTGTGTTATTGTGCTATGTATAGGAATTGGAGTTTTTTTAATGCATTTTGTTGAGAAAATTGGGTGGTTTGATTCATTTTACTTTTCATTTATGGGAGTTACTAGTGTTGGTTATGGTGAAAGGGTATTTGAATCAATTTTTGGAAGAATTTTTGGATCAATTTGGTTGGTTGTTTCTATAGTTGTTGTTGTTAGGTTTTTTGTTTTGTTGGTTGAAGTTAGGGTTGATGAAAGGCAAAGGAAAGTGGAAAAATGGGTGATGGAACAAGACATGACTCTTCATCATTTTCATGCTGCTGACATTGACAACAAGGGTTTCGTAAGGTAAAAGAGTTCAATATCTGATGTTTATCTGTTCTGAAACTCGATCAATCTGAATTATATCAGAAGATTCTATTTAATTGATACACTAGGACTAAAGGCGACTATACGGTTAGGACTTTATCAGATTTGAAATCATTGATTAAGGTAGGGAGTGTTTTACGCTATAATAATAAGATTTTAATTTTCAATTCTTTTTGTTTGAGGAACAAAAAAGAAGCTATTCATATTTATTTTCAGATTTTGATATATTTCCTAATATTTTTAATTCAAATTTAGTGTGGAAAAAATATAGGCGGATCAGATTGAATTTAGATAAATTAAAAAGGGTCAAGTTAGTAAATCGATTATACAAATTTCAAGTAAAAATGTTTTTTTTTTCATTAGTCATAATTAGTTTCAAAATTTGTTTAATATAGGTTATTTATAACCTAAATTTGTCTATTCATTAATTTTTATATTTATGTTTTTTTGACAGTAAATCAGATTATGTGATACACAAATTGAAGGAATTGGGAAAGATCACAAAAAGAGATATGTTGCTAATCAACAAACAATTTGAGAGACTTGACCCTAGTAATTGTGGAAGAATTACTCTTTCTAATATTAGAAAAAGTCATTATTGATTACGGATCGTGATAGAGTAATTGTGGTTCTTTCGTCTGTAGTCAGAAGTCTCGTAATTGAGTCTTTGAGAATGGAAAAAAGGATTATATTGAAGCATCATCTTAAGAAATGAATCATGTAATGCGTAATTCTAGATTAGTTAAATTTCAATATGAATATCAAACGCTGAGTGCATATCTATATATATTATGTAGTATTGGTAGAATATAATCTATCGATATAATTTAAAATATTATTCAGCGTTAAGTTTGAAAAATGAGATGATGGACAGATGTTGTGTTCTATGTGAATCTATATTTTCAATTGAATTGTTTAATTTTAAGTAAGCATCATTTGTAATTTTAAAAGTGAAAGATATTGACTAATACACAACAATACATGTGGAGTTAATTAATTTTTTTTTTGTTTTATGTGTCCCGTATTTAATTTTATTTATTCAATTAATCTGAATTCTTATGACATTTTAGGAAATAGCTTCTCTACTTCTATAAGGTAGCGGTAAGGTCTGCGTACAATCTATCCTCCCCAGACCCCACTTGTGAAATTTCACTGGGTATGTTATTGTTGTTGTTATTGTAATCTGAATTCTTATGACATAAAATTTAATAAAGAATGAATTATTTTTTATTAGAAATTTTTAATTTTAAAGTTTGAATTCGAGATTCAATTAAAAATACATAAATTTTATCTATCAACCATACCACCAGATAGATTTTGATAATATTTTCAAATTAATTACATTTTAATCATAATGTTATTGATAAATTTTGATTTTGGCCTTTATAATATTAAGATGATAATGTTTAACTTTCAATCAACTAAAATACGTATTATTATCCTCTAACAAATATGTAATCTTTACAATGATTTCATCTTCAAATATTAAATAACAATACAAAATTTAACATAATAAAATCGACAATTGAATGGCTTAACATTTAATAATTCACTAATTTTGAGAAAAAATTCATGATTTGAAAGGGATCATTAAGAGTGCACATATTATTTAATTAAATCAACAACAACAACAACATTACTCCAATTCCTCAAAGGTTTTCCCCCACTACGGGGTAAGGGAGGGTCAGGTGTACGCAGCCTGACCCCTATATTTAAAAATATAGCGCGACTGTTTCCAGATGACCTATGATGAGCATCGAAAGTTGCATTGACTAACTGCTACTTCACAATTGAAAGAAGTGCAGACAGTTTAAAAAGTCATTTTGTTTTATTCCATCATACCCCAAAGCCAAAAAATAGTGAATTTTTGGCTCCATCCGATGAAAAAATATTATTTAATTAAATCACAGGGAATAAAATCAAAATTTGTTTGGAAAGTTTAATAAACCATAGATTAAGTCCCCCACGTTCTACCAAATCACAAGAAAAAATATTTATCATGATTATTAAGGTAGTTAATATTATCATTTTTGCTTATCACCAATAATTTACTAATCTTAATTAGTCATTGTTAATTAAGTTGTTGGATTGGCCAACAAACTCATAATTTTTTTTTAACTATTTTGTTATGCACACCAAACAGATATGTTTGCTTCATTTGTACTCATAAAGCAAACAAATTAGAGGAATTCATAATTAATTACCATAATTATATGATAATAAATTATGAGAATGAAATTAACTTAAAATTATTTTTCATGAATTCAACTATTAACCCAAGATTTAGTTGGCTATCCTATTAATGAAATCTTGATTATAAATTTAAAGAAATGAATTAACTACACACACACAAAAAAAGTCCATTTCATAGAATTTAGTCAACTCCATATCTAATATTCTATTTAATTAGGTTAAGTTCTTGGCATAATAAACTAAAAATGAGATCCTCAACAACAACAACATTACTCCAATATCTCAAAAGCTCCCGCCCATTGCAGGGTAAGGGGGGATCGGATGTACGCAGTCCGACCCCTATGTTTAAAAACATAGCGCGACTTCTAGAAAAAATGAGATCCTCATTAATTAATATATTAACATCTTAAAAATATTTTTCTTTCTCTAATTTTAAGGTAAAAATAACAATTATTCAATCTAATTCTTAGCGAGATACAAAGAGGATGCAATGTATAGAAATGTTATAAGTGCATATAATTTATATTCCATAACGTTTACATGATCAATAATATTTCACTATATAGTAATTTAATTATCAATGAATTCACACAAAATAAACTTATTTTTTCTCAAATAGTAAATCAATAAATGGGTATATTTAAGGCAAATGAATTATAGTACGATGATCAAACAATGATTGCGTACTTTTTTATCCTTAATCAGATGTCCTAAGTTCAAATCCTTTACGACCTTCCGCTTCCCATGATTCTCACCTCGTCTAGTTGCTAATCAAAAGAACAAACACACCTTTCAGGGTTAAAGCTAGACTTAAAGAATATAACTCATTTCAGGAAAAAAACTACACTTATGATGATAATAGGAAAACAATGGTTTAGGACAGGAGTTGTCTGTTGAACTGTTTGTGCCTGAAGGTCTTTTTTCTGTTCAAAATTGCTTCTGGAAACAGACACATTTAGCTGACATGACATTATCCAGTTCTAGAATGATGGTGATACCAAGCAAGGTTTGTAGAAGCAACCTGAAAAGGAAGATAAGTATAAGAAGCAAAGAAAAGCAAACCAAGTATTAGATGTCCCTGCTTGTATACCACCACCTCCTCACTTGTGTTCGGAAGCCTCCACCCCCTTTGATCGACTAGTTCTAAGTTTAGTCATGTATAACAAACTTTTCTGTAAGTTATTGATACAATATACTACCTGTTGAGACGCAAAGTCACACATTGGTGGTTAATGGGAGTGGTAGTCTCGTTTAGGCAATCTTCTCCCTTTGAGCTAGCTTTTGGAGTGTGAGTTAGGATACTACCATTTGATAAGCATGCTTGTGTTTAAACCTTATTCCTTTTCATAGCATTGGATTATCTGATTGTTCTTGTGGAGAACTGTAATTGCCTTACTATATTTTTGACAGGTAACATTATGTTTTTGTTGTACTTAATCACTGTTTTATATTGGAAGCTGAATTTTTCTCTGTGCACTGCTAATAATGAAAATTTTATCATTTATACAGATGATGTGGAGGCTGAAGTTTTTCGTAATATTTTGCTGTATCGTTCTCAACAATGACTATATGTTGTATTACATCTGCCCAATGCAGACACTTGGTCACAAATACAAGGAGATAAAATCAGTGATGGATTTGAAGTTTCTTATGTGCTTTGTTGTGGTTGGAAGATTCCTGGAGTGTTGGAGGTCCTTTCACCTTTATGTTAGGTTTGTTACTCTGTTTTCTCATACATTTTGTTTCTGTCCACAGTCGCCATGCATGCTGAAAACCTTCAGCTTTAGTCTCAAAGTCAGTTCAACTGTTCAACTAAGTCTGTATGAACATTTCTGGAGGAGTCTGAATCAAAAACTGGTGGATGGAGAAACTGGAGTCTGAATCAAAACGGAGACGGACAATAAAATCATCCATATATGCAGTTGCTTTAATTGTGATTTGCATTCAAGTTCATGAGATGAGTTAGCTTAGGTGTTACAAAGTTGATGAAGTTTGTCATTTGGGACATTGATCGGGTATTTCTGGTTTGAATACATATACAAGCTGGAAAAGACAGCTTACAACAAACTCCACCCCTACACATCATGGATTTCTCTTTGTCTGTTGATTTTAGACCAAACTTATACCAATGTAAATTGGTGCTGTTTATTTGATTTAGTGAAGAACCAACGTTTGCCTATAATGTCTTGTATTACTTTTCTCATTTGCTTTCTTTGCCTCACAGTATATACATATCACTCAGGAGCTGCAGGAGCTCCTGCTATCCACAGGGTTCACGGAAAGATTAGACCACATTTGGTTTATTTTATGCAACCCTACCTTGTATTTGTTTCACCAGCTTTAACTCATAACCTCCTAGTCAAATGTTTACGGCATCATGTACAAATGATAGTTAAATTATCATGATAACGTATCCAAACCTTGAAAACGGGAGTGTGATGTAGACAGGTTATCTTGATGTAGGTAGCAAAGGTTGATTCTATGGCTAGAACCGGGAAGCAAAAGAATGGCTAGACGACCGATGGGGTGACATAGGCAAGTCTATCTATTTATGTCAAATGGGCGATTTCATAACTTGAACCCATGACTTGTAGTCTTGTAGGTCCAAGAAAGGGCTATATCCCAAGGTGTGTGTATGACAGATAGCTATCTGATGCATCCATGGCTCGAATGTGTGACCTACAAGTCAGATGGAGACAACTTTAACGCTAGGTTGATTGCCAAGAATGTTTCATCTAACAACAACTAGTAATGAGCTTGTAGTCTAAATTCATATTAAAAATGTTGAAAGGTTTACTCATGTATACAAACTTTGGAAAAGTGTAACGTAAATACACTTGTATTTGTTAATTCTCTGTGGAATCTTTAACTAGCATCAACAAGTTAGCTATATGATCTAAAAACAACAACAATGGTGCCAATCACTTCGAAATGATCAATAATTTCTTTCCTTGCCTCAAGAAGAGAGCAATGATATTCTCTTTATCCATTCGTAGAACTCTTCAACAGCATCAACAGATCTTGAGTACTATTACGTACCTTGCAGTGATAGATTACATAAGCCGACCAACATAATGAGCTCGGGGATACTTCTCTTTTAGTTGCAGCCATTGCACAAATAGCTGATCTGCCATGTGAAGTTTGTAAAGAAGCAAACCGCTTAAAGACAGCTTCCTAACTCTTGCAATGCTCTCGACATAGAAAATTGATGACCACCTAATTCCCAAAACCTGAAGCAATTAAACTTTCAATTAGCACCTCAAATGTCACATTTAAAAGATCGTAAAAAACTAAACATGTTTGCAAGTTTGATATCAACATGACTCTCTGAGTATTTGAGTGCTCTCTTTTTTTGATTCACCAACTCTTTTCTTCCAACTTTTGTTACGTATGTTCATTTATTTTTTTCCCAGGGATGGTGCCCACAAGCTTAGAGAGGGCACAAAACTAAATAAGCTCAAGGGATTTAAAGGATAAGAGTTCTCAACAACATAATGCCATCATAAGTTGAGGCAAAGTTGAAGGATCTACCATGCATTTGTCAAGAACTTTTGGAGGATCCGACATGCATCTGTCAGCATTTTTGAAGAGTCCAAGCAACAAAGTCGAAAATACAGAATGGATGTGACTTTAAGATAAAGGTAGTATGCAACCATTTTTTTCTAAAACACAACGTTAACAGATATTCTGAATGTAATCAGTATATCCAGCTTAACTATATAAAATAAGTTAGATGAACATAAGATTAGCCTCTAATAAACAAACCTTAAAAAGGAAGGCAATTACGCATAATGGAATGCACGTTCCTGGACCATTGCACAGAATCTGATAGAGAGTACCACATATAGATAAATCAGAATACCATGATATAAAAAGGAAAAAGCATCTGAAGATTGATAATTCAAGTTTTAAGGGGGAGAGGAGTAAAAGGAATAAAAGGTAATATGAGTGTTTGTCCGATACCACTTGAGGTCTGATCTTGATCATTAACCACAACGCATGAGCAATTGCAACCAATGTGGTTCCGACTGAGGTTACATACGATTGACCAACCTCTCGACTTCGATATATCTGCATGAATTCAGTCCCCCCTACTTCCTCAAGAGCTTCCTAGAACAAAAGGTAACCTTATTATGTCATGATCAGTTAAGCGAGAACAGCAGATATCTGAAGCGCTGCATAAGTATGTGGAATACTCTAAACAACTAGAAGAGAACGAACACTGCTCCAGACCAAAAACTAACAATCTCCCCAAGCATACAGACTAAAGTTTTAGACCAGAGGTGAAAAGGAAGGTACAAAGCTGTATGCAGATAACTTATAGCTAAATGTTTCAAGCATATATACACATACCATATCCCCACAGACATCTTTTTATCTCATATTGCGAACAATAAGTAAAAAGGACTTGGTATACTGCATTTATGTATCTAGACGGTGCAAGATATACCGATTGCTTAATACATTGAGATACATAATTTGATTTTTTAGAATTTGTCTTAACTTTAAAAGAAAATCATGTGATCTACCATACTGGATGCACAAACTGGTGTTGGGCCTTCTATGAGTCTTTGTTTTTGATATGTTTGTAAAAGATAAGGACTGCCGGTCCAACCAAGTTCTAAGATCTAGCTCTACAAGAAGCAACAATTTTTTTCTTTAAATAAATCTTTAGGCTACGATGGTATTCAAGCAGAACTTCCTGAAAATTGTCACCTGAAGTTGAACATACATCGTTTGGCTCTTTAACACCTCTCCTAGTGGAAAAACTCAAGTCTAACTCTGACATTTCACATTGGACTGCATGACCAAGCAGCATCTAGGAAAAAAAGGATGGAGCTGGGAGAGTGATGGCTATATTAGTCAATTAGCAATTAAGCAATCAAATGTTTGGACACAGCAAACAAGGTGCTAAAAGACATAGGAAACTCAGAATCCTCTTTTAAGACTGATAAAATTGTTGAAAAAGTCACAAGAATCATGTATTAATTGCAGCCTAATGCAAAAAATATATGCTCTCTCAGTTCATAGACACAAGCTACATCACCATTTTAGTCATTGGTTTTTGACATACGGATATCTTAATATAAAAGGCGGAAGAAAAACCGCCAAATAAATTAAACTGATGTACTATACCTTACCGAGCAAGGAATCCTCAAATACACGTGCTTTTTGGAGACTCATATTATCAGTAGCAGCAGCAACATAATACCTTGGCTTAAACTTCTCTATTTGAAGGACATATAATAGGTTTAACATTTCTGCTGTGTGACCACCTACATTATAGTGAACTTAAAAGATTTAGAACGAGTATAAGCAACAGGCAGTAAAACAGAAGAAGAACTACCAGACAGAAAACCAGACCTGAACCCAGAACAATAAGAGTACTGCAGGATCGTGGTGATTTGGGATGAAGCGACTTGCTGCTCCTATAAATAACATATATGATTCGTACAACAAGTATAGTGATGAAGCCAATAGTTAATACAACCGCGATACTTGATGATGTCATGGTGGAGATGCAAAAGTCCCCCTTCTCCATTACAAGAAGCAATGCCCCTTAGTTGAAGACAGATATCCTACATACAGTTCAATCAATCAGCACAAGTTCCAAAACACAAGCTTATAAAAACCAACAATATTCATTTCATTTACCTGAGACATGTTTCAAATGGAAACTCAAATACCATTTATACAAGATGAGTATTGATTAGATATGTATTTTGATAAAGCCTTGAAAATCTAAAGCTTGAATAATTATGCACAATGCAGATGATTCACTATCTTGATAGACGAAACAATTGTTAGTATTTTTGTCTCTAATGGAATTTGAGAGTCTAAGACCTCATGGTTCTCCCCTCCATGTTGCCTTTACACTTGTCCTACATTGATCAAAATAAACAGACTCCTCGCAAACATCGGACCCAAATCCCTCTTCTCAGTCATGCTAGCTAATAATCTCATTGTCCTCTTCCCAATCCTTAAGGTCACTATAAGTCATCTAGTGATCTACTCTATCACCTTCTTAGCTTCTCTCTTTGTCTTCGTATACTCTTAAGGTTTCTTCGACATCTACTGTTAATAAATCTGCATACCACTCTGTTTTTCATTTTATTTTAGCTCATGCCACCTGCTTATTCCATCACGACTATTCTTGTGCTCAAGGTCGGAAGTTTTAGGAAGCTTCAGGACTATTTCCTACTGCAACTTGTCATTTTCCTTGCACAGTTTAGCTACTAAGTACCACGTTACATTTTCTCCTTCCTTACACATCCAGTATTCTAAACTGCATTTCATATATATTAGAAAAATATTCAGGACACTAAAAGGCAGATCAGCACAACCATCATAGCTTGAAGCCATTATCAATTTAACACATTGCAAGTAAATGAAAATTGCAACATAACTTGTCAAAATTACAAAGAATGAAACTTCTCCTTATGCAGTAAGAACAAAATCAAAAGCTTGCAAACCCAGTTCAGAAAATAGAAATTGAAACTGCTCTTTATACAGTGGGAACAAAACCAAAATTTTACAAACCCAACGAAAAAATTGGAACTTTTCTTTATACTGTGGGAACAAAATCAAAATTTTGCAAACTCAATTCAGAAAAATTGAAAATTTGGAAGTAACTTCACAAACCCAATTCAGAAGAATTGATAACCCAACAAATCAATGAAACAGAAATATACTTGGAGGCAACAAAGAGCTGAATCAGTAAAGGAAAGTGAAGAGCAAGCAACTGACCGTCGGCCGGCGGAAATCAATCGGAATTCAGCACAAAATCCATCGGAATTTCAATTTTGCATCTGTGAATTCTTGAAATCTGGTCAAATGAAGCTGGGTCTTTAATTTTCCTTAATTATATCGGGATAATAAGGAGTTTTTTGGAACTAGAAATAAGAACTATTAATTTTGGAATTAGTTTTAGAATGAGTCTAATTTTTTTTAAAAAAAAATTATTTAGGAATTATTAGTTAAAATTTTTAAGAATGGCATGACTATTTTAAAATAATTTATTTTCAAATAAAACGAGTTTTCTATGCATCGTAATTAAAAATGGCAATAGAGCGGGATGAGATGAGTGTGGGACGAATTTATCCTTAACTTGTGAAAATTTAACCTATTTTATTTTATTCTACATGACATTTTTCTTTAGTTTCAACTTTCTCTGTTTTGTTCCACCCGCATAAATATTTTTTTTCTACTTTATTATTTATGTATGATATTAATACATTAATCTGATGGGATGAACGTGTTAATTTAGCTTTTAAAAATATTATATATATTATAAATTAAAACAGATAAATTTTAAAAATCAGTCCAAAAAATAAAATCTTAGATTACAAAATACCCTCTATAGATGCTCAAGATTTAATATCATGTTGTCATCTTTAATAATTTTCTTTTAATGATCATTTAAAACTTTAGATAAATTCGTCTTTAATCCACAATATTTATGTCAATTTTTATCTTGTAAAAATTTAAACAAAACACTAAAATATTAAACGTTCACTTAAGCAAAATACATTTTAATTATTATTATTAAATATAACTCGAAATTCAAAGTGAATGGGACTAAGGAAGCAAAATAATATCATAATAACAACCAAACCAGAATTGTCAATGATCAAATTTCGAGGTTCGAGCTCTGGTAAGATGAAATAATGACTAAAAACTAATGAATTGTGTCAAGATGATTCTTTAAACATTCTAATGCAAGAACACTAAAGCAAAATTGATATCAAAAGAATAATCAAACAAGATTATATTGTGGTAAGTACTTCTTTATCCTTGACAAGATATCATAGTTTGAGCGTCGAGTATGAACTGACAAAGAACAGTTGTGTAGAAACACTAAAGCAAAATTAGGACTTCTTTGTATACTGTCAAAAGACCCAAGAATACCTTCAAACTTCTACACCTCACTGAATTAACCGTGGTGCACTGGTGGAAAACTTCTTGCCGAGGGCTTGTGCATCTCCGAGATTAGTCAGGGCTCTGAGAGACTCAGATACTGGCGCAAATTAAGAAAAAACACTTCTACACCTCACTGTTGGCCCCTTCCCCCTTGTTCAGGCTACTACTCTTTACGTCACAATCATCGATGTTTTGTGTCTTTTTCCTTTTCAGATCAGCGCCATTGTTCACCATTTTATTTTTCTCTGATTCTTCAGCAACGTATAGACGATACAAATCACGCATGTGAGACTCCACAGCTTCCAAGATTTGAATTGTCTTAACGTCAAGTTCGTCAGAGAGATCAAACACACTCTTAGAACCAAAGAATGTTAGCTGCATTTCTATGGCATAGCGCTTCGCAAGACTTTGAATGACAGAATCAGTGTTAGTCTCCTTTCCACCTCCTAATGTAGCTTCTGTTGACCCTAAAACTCCATTCTGATGAAGCACCTCGCGGAAATGATCATCCATACTACCTTTAAGGCTTTTGAAAACCGCATAATCACTAGCAGAACGACAACTAGAACCACGTAGTGCTGTCATCATTCTAACTGCTAGCTTAATGTAACTTTCCTTTTTCCCACTGGCACTCTTTTGCTTCTTTGTCTCCTCTTGCAGTGATCGAATTAAAACAGACTTCAGGTCGGACATCTCCTTTTCCTGTAAGTCCAGTTTCTGAACAGATCTAATTAAAGCAGAAGCCTCAGATGAATCTTTCACAGAATTCTTAGCAGTCGTTGGCTCCACGCCCTCCTTCAATGTCTCTGATATGTAAATCAAAAGAGTATCATCGAGTAGTATAGTTCAGATTCAAGAAAAAATAGTTCTTGATATGGTGTTACATAAGCCTTGAAGCAAATTGTTCAAACTAAAGCTATCAAATCATATTCAGATGAACCTCTCACGACTAGTTAGAAGGTCCTCGGAGAAATTTCAAGGTGATCAAACACTTGGTAAAACGAAAAATCCTGAAAGACAACTAAATCTGTATTTATACTTGCATACATCTTTGGATATTCAAACACAGATACACATTGTAGTACCAAGAAAGGAGACTATACCTACACCTTGTTGATCGTCGTGCTTCCTTTTCAGAACATTGCTCTTCTCAACAGTTTTCCTTTCAGTTTGCATCTCCGTCATTGTCTGGGGTGACTCTGAACTAAGAATAAATTAAAATTAATTCATTAGAAGGATCTTTAGACATCAGACTGTTTAATCAGTGAAAGAGATGAGTTGCTTCACCGAAAAACAAATTTAGAAGGTCACTAACTCATCTATATTGAAAAACAAGTGCTTAAAACAATGGAAACGAGAACACAAGTGGAATCTGAAGAGTATAGTGCGTAAACAACACTACCCGACCTGACTTCTCAGGTCATGATGGCGCCTGTCAGATCCTGACTACAGGCAAGCCAACCCCTTTCAGGCCCTTTCGTAGTCATATAATGAAAGAACTTAGGTAATATAACAGCTACAGCCAACACAACTGTCAATACAACTACCATCCCATAATATTATTATATATACATACATACATATATATATATATATATATACACACACACACAACACACAGATCGCATCCAGCCATATACAACATATACTCCATAAATCAATCCATAAACAGTACATTTCTACACATTCCCACTCAAATATGCAAAAATTTCAGCTCAGGTTAAGCTTTCTGTAAAGGTAGATAAGTTGTTTCCGTTAAACACTGAAACAATGAAAATGAGAAAAGTAACATGTAGAAGGGAACTAACACTCGACTACCTACTATCTATAATAAACAATGAAAACGAGAACAGTAACAATAACAATAATCTGTAATAATTGAAGCAAGGAAACAACATGTAGACCAGAACTAACACTCGACTACCTAAAATTGAAGAAATAAGATAGTACAATAGTAGAAGGGCACTAACACTCAACTACCTACTATCTTTCAACTCAAATCCTCAACCTCCATATCTTTCTATCTAGAATCATATCGCTATAAGTGAGTCATGTAGACTTGTTCGAGCTAATTCTGTCTCTCCTAATAGCCAAAATGATGCATCTCTGATCGCAATATTAGACAAATTCAACAGTGAAATTAGGTCCATACCTACATCGATCCGTTCACGTCGTTCCTTCTTCCTTCTAAACATAAAACCACTAGCGTACAATTTACCAGTACAAACAGCAATATTTTCACGCGGCTTCTTAATCTCTCCTTGAATTTCCTTAAGTTTTTCTTCTGACGACGGCGTAGGCGTTTCGTTTCCTCCGGCAACTGCATTTTTCGTATCCATTACAATAGACGACGGCGTTTTGTTTACTCCGATAACTACTTTCGCCGCATTCATATCCTGTGACTGACCGGAAAATATGGAGGAGAAATAATAGAATGGTCAGTTACCTCAGAATTAAAAATTATCAAAATGGTCCTTAAATTATGGGCTTTCATTCATTTTGGTCCTTATACATAAATTTGATGAAAATGGTTGTGTATTTTAAAAGTTATTGTTAGAGGATGATTGTCGTTGTCTCGTTTATTCTTCTATAATATCAGTCATATTATTAATTTTGGTATTATTTTTAAAGTTTCTTTTCTCTTGAGTTTAGTGATTACGAAGAAGATTATTTGAGAGGTATTTTTTCAAGTAAACGTGCATGTGAAACTAGTTAAACACTTGAATAGATTAAATATTTGAATGAATTTATTGAATTTTATCAAATATGCAAATTGAATTATAGCTCCATAGATCGTTATGAGTTATGCATGAGTATTTCTCTATATTGTTTTATATATATATAGAAAGACTCTTTATTCAGCTCCATATTTTATTATATTGTTAGTTTGAATACAATATTTATTTTGATTGTTATTTAATAAATGTTTAGATCCATCATTATGTAACAATAAAAAAATTTAATTTTTGTAATGATCTTTTTGTGTTTGACAATTAATACTTACAGAACTTATGAAGAAATCTATAAATAAATCATATGGAATAGAAGATGGAATAAGTTATGTGGATATTAGTTATACATGTATTAGAATTGATTGATATGTTTATTTCAATTCTGACACAAGATTCTATATATTTATTTGGTAATGAATCAATTTTCAATTGATTAATTAAAATACAAGTCAAAATTCGTAGAGTTGATGGAATTAGAAAAGCAACGCAATATCAAAAAAACAATCAAACAAGAATTATGATAAATAGTTCATCATTCTTGGCGGTTCAAGCTTCGGTGTGATGAAACAAAGAAGGGTACTTAAGGGGTCTCCTGAAAAATGATGGCTAAAAACTAATGAATTGTCTCAAGATGATTCTTTAAACATTTTAATGCAAGAACACTAAAGCAAAATAATCTCAAAAGAATAACCAAACAAGAATATATTGTGATAAGTACTTCTTTATCCTTGACAAATATTGACGCCTCAAATATGAAGCAACAAAGAACAATAGAGTAAAAATTATGACTAAAAACTGATGAGTTGTCTCAAGTTGATTATTCAAACAATCTAATTGCAAGAACACTAAAGTAAAATGAAGTCTTCTTTTGCGTACTGTAAAAAGACCCAAGGATACTTCCAACTTCTACTCCTCACTCTTGCCTCCCTTCCCCCTTTTCCAGGCTACTCCTCTTTATGTCACAATCATCAATGTTCTCCGTCTTTTCGCTTTTCACATCAGCATCACTATTCACCATTTTATTTTTCTCCAATTCTTCAGCAAGGTATAGATGATACAAATCACACATGCGATTCTCCACAGTTTCCAAGATGTGAATGGTCCTAGCATCAGGTTGGGCAGAGGGGTCAGACACACTCTTAGAACCAAAGATTCGTTGCATTTCTTTGACATGGCGCTTTGCAAGACTTCGAATGACACTATCAGTGTTAGTCTCGTTCTTCACACCTCCTTCTGTAGCTTCTATCGACCCTAAAACACCACTCTCACGAAGCTTCTTGCGGAAATGATTATCAAAACCGTCTATAAGGCTTCTCAAAACTTCATCATCACTAACTGTTTGCACTATATTACGTTTCTTGTTTCCAATGTCACTCTTTTGCTTATCTGTTTCCTTTTGCAGTACTGCTGAGACAGACTTCGGGTCCAGTTTCTGAACAGATCCAGTTAAAGCAGAAGCCTCAGATGAATCTTTCACATATTTCTTAGCAGTCATTGGATCCACATCCTCCTTGAATGTCTCTGATATATAAAACAAAAGAGCATCACTGAGTAGTATAGTTCAGATTCAAGCTATTGAAGAAAACTACAAAGTCGAAACATAGTTCTTACCATCGTGTTACACAAGCCTTGGAGCAAATTTTTCAAATTAAAGATATCAAACCATAAGTATACAAGAGTAAAAAATGATACTAATATGAACCTCTCACGACCACTTAGAAAGTCCTCGGAGAAATTTCAAGGTGACCAAACACTTGGTAAAACAAAAAATCCTGAACTTGGTCTGGATCATAAGATTGTTAAAGACAACCACACATACACACTGTAGTACCGAAGAAAGGAGGCTATACCTACACCTTGTTGATTGTCATGCTTCCTTTTCAGAACATTGCTCTTCTCATCAGTTTTCCTTTCAGTTTGCATGTCCATCATAGTCTCAGGTGACTCTAAATTAACAATAAAAAGTAATCATTAGAAGGATCTTTAGAAATCAGGTTCATCAATCAGTCAAAGAGATGAGTTGCTTCACAAAAAAACAGATTTGGAAGGTCACTAACACCAACAACAACATATCTAGTGTAACTCCACGAGTGAGGTTTGGACGGTTGTTTGTATGGACAGTATCTTCTCTATCTTGGGAGGTATAGAGGTAGTTCATGATAAACCCTCAAGTCGAAGGAAAAATTCCAAGCCCTATTTGCAATGAATAAAGCATGAAAAATATCTGAATCTACCACTTAAAATGATGCTAGCATTTATAGTCTTGCAACTAACTTCAATGATTAGTAATAATAAATTGGGAAAACATATCGAATTCACTATTGATACTTCAATTTCAAATACATTGGGTAAACAGAGACACAAAGACACACAGGATACAACTTAGAGTTTACAAAACAACACCAGTATATCCCATAATCGGAATCAAAAGAGTGTAGTGCATAAACACCACTAACTGTTGTAAAGCAAAAGCAATAATGAAAAAAATTAAAAAACATGCTCAAAAGAATGGAAACGCCAACAGTAACAACAAATTATATACAGTGATCACTGAAACAATATCTTTCTATCTGGAATTATATCGCTATAAGTGAGTCAAGTAGACTTGTTTAACCTAACTCTGTCCCTCCTAATAGCCAAATTGATGAATCTCTGATCGCAATGTCAGACAAATTGAACAATGAAAATTAGATTTATACCTACACCAATTCTAAACATAAAACTACTAACGTAAAATATACCAGTAGAAACAGCATTTTTTTCACTCATCGTCTTAATCTCCGCTTGAATTTCCTTAATTTTTTCTTCCGACGAAGGCGTCGGCGTTTCGTTTCCTCCAGTGACTGCATTTTCCGTAGCCATTTCTCCCGGAACAGCAATAGACGACGGCATTTCGTTTTTTCCGGTGACTGCAGAAGACGGCATTTCGTTTCCTCGGGTAACTGCAAACGACGGCTATTTATCTACCCTGGTAACCGTTTTTGCCGCATATATGTGCTTAATTAATAGATGGGTAGTTACCCAAATTTAAGAATTATTAAAATAGCCCTTAATTTATGTGCTTTCATTCACTTTGGTCCTTATAATATACATAAATTTAATTTAAGGGCATTGGCGGGTTCTGGAGTACTTGTCAAGGGCGCTAGGGCATACCCCTGAGGTGATCATCACCACCTGCACCTCATATCTTCCATATTTAAGGTAGGCCTCCCTTAAATCCTTGGTTGCAGTGGCGATATAAATCGATGCTAAAGCCTCAGGCAAAAGAAGCTCCGTCCTAATGTGGGCACTATAATTATAATTATTATAATCTAGCATAACAACATTGATTTATTAAAAGACTCCTTTTACAATGCATTCATTCTATCACATGTTTCTTCATAGTTATCATCCAATATGATATTAAGTTTATCAATGTCGTAGGCTACTAACAACTTATACTCCAGTGCTCGAATAGAGAATGGGCATGACTCCCCCTCGATCTCCCCGTTCTATCATCCACTTCTATTATTGTTTAATCCTATTAGTACTATTGATTAGGATGGTTTGATAGGTGATATGTAATATGTTGACAGGACTTTTGCCATATTTTTACTTCCTACTCTATACTAGCTTTAGTTTGTATTTTCTTTGAGCTAAGGATCTATCAAAAATAAACTCTCTGTCTTTAAAATATTAATAACATCTATGTGCACTTTATGAGTTCTGAGCCAAAATAGTAAAAAAGTTATACAAAAATTCTAAAATAATAATTAAAATAAAGGTAATACTAAAATGGTGCAAGTTAAAAAAAAAACAATGATCATATATATATATAAATTAAATATGCAATATTAGCAACTCTTTTGTTGGAATTATATATCTGCAAGACATGTTAAATTCAAAATTATACGTATGATTAAAGGGCATAATGATCCATTTTACATATTGAGTATGTTGTTATATGGTGCGTTTTATATATCTTTAATGTTTAATTTTTTTACATAACATATTTAAGATCATATATATAATTAAAAAGTATTTTGTTTGGTTCTACATATCTTTAGTTATAAACTTTCGCATGACGGGTTTAAGATCACACATACGATTAAAGAATATTTTAATACATTAGATTATCTTTAATTCTAACTATATTTCTACATGACATATGCAAGATCACACGATTAAAAAATATTTTGACACATTCTATTTTTTTTAATCTCAATGATGAATTAATTAATTAATATATCGTACACATCTAAACCATAACACATAAACAATTCACTGGAAAAGAATTAATCCAAAGTCAATTTTCTTGAAGCAAAAAAATACATAAAGATATATCTTTAATTTAAAGCCAAAAAATACACAAAAATATGTATTCCTTCGTATCAAAAACACCCTAAATGTAGAAAAGTTACTAATTATAAAAAATATTATTTGAAGTAAAAAGATAAAATTAATATACCTTTAGGAGGAATTTTCTATTTCAACCTTTATAGAAAAAGAAATGGAATGATTTGTGGACTAAATTTTGTTTTAGTATTCTTTCATTTTTAGTAATGTTTAGAGGATTAAGTACACCCATTCGATATTTAGTGTCAAATTATGATCGATTAAATTCGAATTCATCTTGAAATATTTCATATTTTGTCTGAAGCTCTTCCAAATATGTAGGGCTTGAATGATTGGTGTAGTCGATATTTAAAAAAGCCACATAAGTAAGGTTTGGGAGAGTAAAATGTGTGCAGATCTATTAACTTTCTACCCTAATACGCAACCTCCATTTATTTCTATTGAAGGTTATATTTTTAGTGATATAAAGTTGAGTTATATCCTGTCCAATCACCTATACGTACTTTTTTGATCTACCTTTATCCCTCCTCATAACCTCTAAATTTAACTTTTCGCACCTCGAAGCATCAACACTCCTTCTTTGCGCACACGCTCAAAACATCTTTGTCTCGCTTCTCTCATCTTGTCTATTATAGAGGCCACCCTTAGCTTCTCTCGAATGATTTCATTCATAATCTTATCACAAGTATGGTATGTTTACACATGTATCTCAATATTCTCATCTCTGCAACTTGCATATTCCAAACATGCAAGTTTTTGACTGATTAACGCTCCATCCCATTAAGCAAAGACAGTCTAATCACCATTCTATAAAACTTATTTTTAAATTTAGATGGTACCTTCATATCGCACAACACTTTAGAGGCAAACCTCTATTTCTTAAATATAAATTACCTAGATATTTTAGTTATTTGTTATTTACTTTAATATTATCTCACTAATTGTTTTTGAAATTAAGAAACAAAAATTAACTAAAATCCTACATAAATACTTCTGTTGACACCCAATTTTTACCCTTCACGGTGTCAAATTAATTATCGAGTCTTATTTTTGTTTTAGCGATTTTTTAACCATTATTTTTTTTAAAAAAAATTAATTAATTAAGACGGGCGCGTGTGATACACGCGCCCCTAAATTCCATTTTTATTCATCTTCTTCTTCCATTTCCCTTCAAAAAACAAAAACCAGAGAGAACCAAAACCTAATCGCCGCCACTTCCATTCCCTTCTCCCCCTCGTCGACGCCGACCTCCTCCGAACCGTCGCCGACGCAGCTCCCTTCCCTCTCCCCTCACCCGCTTCTTCTTCTCCTCCCTTTCACAGTTTTCTTTCAGAACTGATTCCCCGACAAAGCCGACGCATCGCACCAAATCAAATCGCACTCAACTCCTCTGTCAAACTGACACCGCACCATCCCACGCGTACCTGCCAAGTCCCAAAACCCATTCCTTTTTGTCGAATCTATCCGTTGATCTTGGGGTTATTTATGCTTCAAATCATCACTTCAAGGGGAGGGGAAGAGCAATCAACAGTAGAAAAACAGGGGAAGAGCAATCAACAGTAGAAAAACAGGGGACGAGTTCAAAACGAGGTCGGGAGTTCAAAAAAAAAAAAACGGGGAAAAAAGGGAAGAAATTCAAGCCGTTTTTTTTATTCTGAAAATCAAAAAGCTCGAGTCATTCCTACAGCTTCTATTTCGGTAGTATTGAAGCTTCGTCGAACTCGTCGTCCCAGTTCGCTGCCCCGAAAAAGGTAATACTCAAAT
>JAOTQJ010000072.1:486700-501225 GCA_025642045.1 Solanum sejunctum | reverse complement strand
GGTAGCTTCGACCCATTGGGCCTTGCTGATGACCCTGAGGCTTTTGCTGAGCTTAAGGTGAAGGAAATCAAGAACGGTAGACTTGCTATGTTCTCTATGTTTGGATTCTTCGTCCAAGCTATTGTCACCGGAAAGGGTCCATTGGAGAACCTTGCCGATCACCTTGCTGACCCAGTTAACAACAACGCCTGGGCCTTTGCCACAAACTTTGTCCCCGGAAAGTGAGCTCAACAAAATGATGATCTTTGAGTTTTTAGTTTGTGAGAAATGAATCTATAGAAGGGTTATGGGTTCAATGCAAGAATATTGTAATGTGGTGTAAATTGGTTTGGATTGATCAATGAAAAACAAGTTAATCTTTCCACACATTTTATTTTGCACAAGCAAATTTTAAAATCTCTCAAATCTCTTTAGTTTCTGTGTTGCTCGAACTCTTCAATAGTGTCATATTGAATTTGTCAAAAATAATATACTTTTAAAAAATCTAACATGGATCTGACATTGAAAGTGAAGAGCCCATTCCCTTTGATATTACCAGATTTGGTAATAGTACATGCATAAAATTAGTATAACCATATTAAACTTCACCAATAGTTTGAAGCAATTAAGTGATAAAGACTGGAGATGAAAGTAGAAAGTGGGATTATACTGCAATAGATTTACTACTGGGAAACATAAGCTGATAACTATAGATTAAAAATGACGAAAACAGGGGTTAAACGTGTTAAACGAGAGCTAAAAGAAAAACACAGACGCGGTGAGTAGCACTGCGTTAGCTCAGACATTCCCTATGCTACATTTTAACTTGATAAAGACGTAAGAGTACAGTCTCGTGGCACAGAGGAGCAGCCAGTCAAGTCTCTTCAGGGATCGTGAACGATGGTTATTTCCGAAGAAACAGCTCGAAAGGCCACTTTCACACTCATTACAAGACCCCCAAAAAGACAAGGGATGCAGTAGGATTTAGTAGCTGTTTTGCCATATCTGTTGTTGCTGAGACTGCTTTGGCTGGACTTGTGAACCAGCCAAGGATCCATCGCGAAGGTTTTGTTGCTGTTGTTGATCCAATGAGATACCAGCCTGAGAATTGTAGAAATTAGGATAGCCCCCCAAAGATCCATAGCTCTGTGATGGCTGTTGGCCTTGCCTAAATGCGCCTGTTTGCTGATTTTGTCCCAGAAAGCTGTAATACGTGTTGGTCGGAACAGCTGACATTGTTCTTGAACCAGGTCCATGAAGCCATAAAGCTGAGTTCTCACTCTGAAAGAGAACAGAAACAGGAGTGTCAAATAAAGCGAGACGCACAAGGCAGATAGAGCCAGTGACAAAATTGAAATTTCGTGCATTTCTAAAGTTTTGTGACAACCATCAAGGTTGAGCTTGAAAAATGTAATTGACCAAACAAAAAGCAGTAGCTAGGGACGTCCAATGGGCAGGGTAAATGGGTTAAAAAGTGGCTCATGACCCGCGCAAAAACTACTTGGGCTGAAATGAGCTAAAAAGCGGATCATGACTCAACCAGTCATATTCTTGCTAAGTTTTAATTTCTTGGATAGTTCTTTAATTATTTTTTTTAAGCACTTAATAAGACTAGATCTTTTTCCTTTGTTATAACTGCATATAACATATCAAATAAAAAATTGTCTATTTTGAAAATATTTTTGCAAGTTTCTATGGATCAATATAGGCTGAGCTAATAAATGCAGAACAGGTTGGACGGATCATGTTTTCATGGGCTGATGCTGCTACCCCTAACAGTAGAAATAGCTATGCTTGCAAAAAAGAATAGGTTACCTGCTGAAGAGACATCAAATGATTGGTATCCTTGAACTGAGCGCTTAATACATCATCATAACTTAAGTTAGTAACAGATGGAGCAGAAGGGGTGTTGATTGGGAAGTTCCCAGGGATACTGGTTGTATTTCCAAAAGCACCATATCCAGAAGGAATACTGGCAGACTGAGGCAAGCTGCTGGCAGAAACGGTATTCTTATATTGGGGGAGCATTGCTGCAAGCGACTGATGGTAACTGCTGTTACCAGGAAATGCTTGTTGGAATGCAGATGGCATATATGAATAGTTCTGATGCATAAAGGGGTAACTGATCATGTTGGCAAATGGTCCAACAGGAACAGCTTGTTGAGAATATGGGTGTACAGTCAGATGTTGCGGTACGCCAGGCCCTGTGGCGACACCATTTCCAGAAAGCATCTGTTGAGTAGGCTGTGCTGATGAAAAACCAACCGTCTTCATAGCCTGCAGGAAACACAAATACAGTCGGATATTAAAACAACATACCCAGTATAATCCTGCAAGGTCTGGGGAGGGTAAAGTTTACGCAGACCTTATCCCTACCTCACAGAGCTAGTAGAGATAGAGAGGTGGTTTCCAATAGACCCTCGGCTTAAATAAAGCATTCCAAATAGTTTGAAAAAGGGGATGCAGATATCAGCGAAATAATGAGATGGAGGGCATTTACACAATACACAGGAGAACAGAGTCAAATATTACACACAAAAAAAACAAGATAAGGGAGAAAAATTATTGTACCAAAGGGGGAAAATAGAATGGATAATGGTTTCCCCATCTCAAGTCACCAATTCATACTACAAAGAGTTGTGATAGACAGCACACTGGCCAGAATATGAATCACCTATCAAACTAAAAGCACAGAGGCCAGAATGTGAATCAGTGATCAAGCTAAAGCAACACATCACTTAGAGATACCACATTTAAGATTTGTGTGATCAATATTTGAATAAAATGCTGAACCTTTTAGCCGCTTAAACCTATAACTTTATTTGCTTTTGGGATGATCAGAACAATCCAAAAGAAAAGCTTCCTTTAGAAAACAGAAGTGTACTCAGAAGTATGTGACTAATACTTATGAGAATGTTAAACACCAACTCCAGCCTCGTTTTACTAGATGAAATTACACTTATCTCTTCCGTCCTTCCACCAGTTTATACTTGATAGCCATGAATTTAGCATTCAACACACTCTGAGAAGCCATGACCATACCTCTTTCGGGGAAAATCAGAAAGAGGGTGTTGCAGATCAATTTTGTTTAAGAACGAATATTGACATGCAGTAGAGAACATCAAAATACACTGTATGTTGGGCCTTTGAGAGATTCAAACTACTTTGTTACTTCATTTATTTTACTAAGTTAATTTATAACTTCATAAGTACTTTCCTCTTTTTGTTGATAAATTTTAATTGATTGAAAAAAAGGAAAAAAAAAACGGAAGACACCTATACTAGAAGGATATCCTTGGCTCAAACAAAAAATTGCATGAATCTAACGTAAAAAGCCTTCATGAATTTACTCCAAAATGTTACATAGAAACCATCTTCGTGTTTATGAACAATCTACTTCATCAGGGAAAAAACAATATAACCAGCTTTTAGCTAGACCTGACTGTTCAAGCCCGCCTGCCTGGAAATCAACAAGCATAAGCACTTCTAAATTTTAACTCAAATCAAAATGGTCAATTTCTTCACACATTCAATATAAAATAGTTAAGGTCAATATGTCTGCGGGCAAAGGTACCAACACTAGATATGAAGCAAGGATAGAAAGACATGTGCAATATTGATTACATTCCAGCAGAAATATTACCTCAGGCATGGAAATTGCTGCACCACTGATTGATGAAATTGAGTTGCCATATTTTGTGGTCACAGCCTGTGTTGTTGAGAAAGGAGAATATGAAAGCTCAGACTCTCGACCAGGATGAACGCTAGCAGCCAACAAGGTACTCTGCAGAGGATTTGTGTAAACCTACTTGAATGAAAAATAGCAAGAGAGCAAATTAGGTAAAACCCCGGTATTATGCTCTAGCATAATTGAACACCTAATCAGAAGAGGTCCCTAGAAGGCATGAACCATGCCAAACCTTTCCTTATATATGCATCCCTCCGCTGGAAAAGAAAGCCTACACAATCAGATAGTGACAGAATACAAAGCCAACTAAGCTCTCCATATTAAATGCCACTCATCACTCAAAAATATACAGAAGAGCAATTACCAACTCTGCAACTCACACTGCAGCCATCCCATGTATCGAGACCACTCATATAACTCAAAAATTAAGGGATCGTTTGGCATGACAGACGAGGAGTAATAATCCTGGGATAAAATGCAGCATTATTTTATAATGTGTTTGGTTAGGGGCATTAGTTAGTCCCAGAATTATTTATCCCCCCATTTGGTACTATAATGATTGGATAAGTTATCCCATATATATGGGATAACTAATCCCATGGGATAATTTTCTCATCCCATCACCCATACCAAACAGCCCCTAACAAAATAGCAATTACCAGCACTGCAACTCCTGCTGCAGCATTTCCTTGCCTCATGGCATACACTTACACTAGGTCATCTTCAAACTTGGGAACATAATACTTAGAAGTTTTAACATTTGGTTATTTGCAAAAACTAACAACAGGAAGCGCATCCCAAGGAGAGTACATGAGACCATTTTATATCCTGGACAAAAGGCAGAAAAGTATTCTTACCATATCATTTGAGAACGGAGCAAGATTTTGCATATGAGAACTCGTCTGTGGGTGACTAAATGCTCCATTTAATTGTTGAGAACCTTCATATGAATAGCCAGCAGCAGAGGAAGGACGAGAGTAATGCCCATCACTAGTTTCTGCTTTCAGAGATTCTGGTTGTGAAGCAGCTGGCACTTCATAATTTCCAGGATTTGCATTATTTCTGTGGAATAGATCACTACCGGCCTCATTTCTGAGAGTATCATCACCATAGTATTCAGCAGCCCTGTAAAATAATGTAAGTTCACAATTAAAGAACTAGCATTTCTCCATGCTTTGCATAGAAGATCTCTCCTTCAAGAAAAACTATTTCTACCAAGAACATACAAGTTTCAAATAATGAAAAAGAGAGCATTGTTTATTAAATTTTAGATGGAAAAAGGTAATATACCATCATCATTTAAGTGCATCAAACAAAGATTTCATCAATGGAAGAGTGTTGCAAGCTAATATTACTATTTGATTGACTAAAATATGGAACAATTCTCGAAACCCAATTAGTAAAAGGAACGAGATCAATGCAAGGAAATTCGATTGATATCATTTATTTATAAAATGAGAAAAAATGTATAAGTAACCGATAAAGAAGATAAAACCTACATGACAAAATGAATGATTGAAGAACTTTTTAACCTCATTGACCACATAGAGAAGAGTTGAATAGAGAGTACTCAATTAGCATATCATAAACACACGACTTCCGCAATATATGCAAATTATTAATTTAGCAACTCAGCAAACTAAAGAATGGCCAACTTAAAAGAAGGTAAACCTGGTGCCCACGTGTCCAACTGAAGAACTATCTGCATCTCTGGATGCATCTTCCAAGTTAGTTTTCATGGGGGCAGAGACCAGTGATGCAGAAAAGGACACACCGCCAAAGCTACCAAAACTTAGGTGAGAGCAGTCAGCTGTTTGAACTTGAAGATGATCTGGAATCACAACACATGGACTGTCCCCATCAGATGGCAAACCCGCTGCATCCTTTACATTTAGTTGTTGCAAGTTCGCAGCAACTGATGAGACTGAGACATTAACATCTTCAACTGCAGGAGAGGGTAGTATTTTAAAATTTGAACAACAAAATGGCAGTTGTACCAAGGTATAAATATTTACTGAAAAGTACAAGTTGCAACAGCTTATTAGAGATTGTTACTTTCCTTGATAAAGTTAAGTAGACACAGGTACTTCCATTCCTTCAGATCCTGCGTCTTTTTCTTTATGATCTAAAGACAAAGGATGCAGGATGAAATGCACCCTAAACAGATAACCCATGCATCGCAAACACCCCGTAAATTAGTAGCCATGCTGGGATTTGTCGGTTGGAAGATGAAATTTATTTTTATATTGAAAAGAAAAAAGGAAGCACTAAAAAGGAAGAGGGAGGAGAGAGGAGGGAGATGGGAGACTGCAAAGGTGCATTTACAGGTACCAGGGGCCACATCTACTCAGGAAGATCCTCATAAAAGCAATTTGGCAGGAACATTGTCAAAACAAACAGAACTTGCAGAAGTTTAGAAGGAAACCAGTTATCCGAAATATTTAGGTTTCTGATATGCTAAATATCCATCCGAAATAGACGGACAAACAGATTGACACAAAATAAGGATGAGATAAAGATGCTAGTACACTAAGATTCCCACACAGTTAAGGTTTAACATTTCATTAATTTCTGCAAATTAAAATGCAGACATCTAATGATAAGATCAGATAAGAGGGAGAAACAGCCATAAAATAGATCTGATGATCCCAGGATGTCACAACTGCTTTCTTAAATCAAAAATGTCAAGATCTACTCCTGCCATATTAAAATAATAAAGTAAAGGGAGATACAAGAAAGAAGATTTGAGTTAAGAGGAATTAAAGACCCGCCAAATCAATTCCAAAGCGTCAATGCTAAAACGCCAACCAACACCACCTTAGTTAAACTAAAACAAGGATTTAATATATCCAATGATATGCATATTATATCATGCCGAACCAAGACTTCCACACATATTCACCTTGTGGATGGTCAAAAGTGTGATTCTGTTGCTGATATCTGTAGGGGTCATTGTCATAGAGAGAAGCAGTATCAGCATTATCCTCCTGCAACTTTCTACTGGAAAGAGAAGTATCAAGATCTTCCTTAGCACTTTCATCTGCCTCTTGAGACTCATCCATCTGAGTTTGATGATCAATTCTATCAAAAGACACATTAGACGGATCAGGATCCAGCACGGAATTAGTGGGAGGCTCCAAGACAGCAGGCTGGCTAGCAGCTGATGGCTGCTCAATTGAAGGCCATTCATCATTCGCTGAAAGATTCTGAGATGAATAATCCCTTGGTTCCTGATGTACCTCAGGAACCGTGGAATGATCATCAGAAAACTGCGTATTACGATGTGATGCGTCATAAGGAGGTGGTGCCTGATCATGGTTTTGGTTGACACCAACAGTACAATCAGATTTATTAGGTACACTAGTCACTTTACTCTGTGGCCTACCCATCTTCACAATATCAGCCATTGATACTTGGCCTGGCACCCCGCCCCAAGTAGATTGATATCCAGAAGAAGGCTGTGAGGCAGCTAAATGACCATTAACTGCAGCTGGTGCTGATCTTTTACTGTCATTTCCAGCGGCATCACTGCAACACCATTTAAAGCGTAAAAGAAAATTTATAAATAAGTCAAACATCTCCAGTACCATGTCACTTTGCACATATGAATACATACAATTCCTGAATACAAGCAATCCCTGCATAATTTAACATGCATGGTTTTTTGTTGTTGTTGATGAGTATATTCAACTTAGCAATTTGATTTGGCAATTACAGATTGTTTCTGCTAAATAGATTTGGTTTTCCAATTAATGTTTGAGTATGACAAGAACCTCTCTACTGGAAAAGAGACATTGACAAACTCAATGAACCATACGGTAAGGTTTGAAGGATTATTACACTGTAACCACAAACAGAATCTGAAAGCAACAGATTGTCTAGAGAAAGAACCAAAACCTTCTAACAAGACAACAGTACTAACCTGATGGCAGCTGATCTCCTATCTGCGTTGCTTCCTGCAATTAGAGGGGTTGAAGAGAAGTTGTTTGTTTGTGATCCACTCTCCTTCCTGTAAGCAGGAGCGGGCTTGGCAAACTCTGTCAGAGCTGGTTAGAAATCAAAAGATTCCAGTATCACATAACATGGCTTACACAACTCAACCTAGTCTCTCTTGCAGAAATTGTGAATTAAAATGCATATACCTGATCCACCACGCCCAACATATCGTTCCCCACCAGCCCTACTGCCTCGGCTTGGAGTGCCACTCGTGATCCAGGACCTAGATTCAGTTGCATCCTTAATCTGAACCAAAAATGAAGAGAAGTAAATATATAAATATTTAAACGCAATTTGGCGTAAAGAACCTTTTTAAGGTCCGCGACTCAGTTATAAGCAAGATAAGCTTTGAAGAAACATAGAACATATCAAGTGGAGGGTGTAATGCAGGGCCCTCAGGATTGTACCAATTTATATCACATAAAATATATCTTAGAAGATCAAGAATATAGAAAGCATGACTCTAGAGATACAAAGTTCAGAAAAATCCAGAAATACACTGGTTCTGGAATTTATGCTTTAGAAATGATTACGAACCTCTTTTCTCTTTTCTCGTTTGCTCTTCACCTCATGAAAAGGATCTAGTCAAACAAACTTTGAATTAGAAGTTGGTAAAAAATATCAACTTATTCAAGCAGGGAAGATTGACAAAATATAACTAGGTTTTCAGCAAGATAACTACAAAAATGTCACTTCAAGTAACTATCACAGCATAAAACAGTAAAAACATTGGAAGAACATAATTAGCAACAGAAATTCAAATTTTCAGCGGCTTAATGGAATAGTGCAAAATCACCAGCAGAATCAAATCTGATGCTTTTTCAGAGGGAAATACTTGATTCTTGCTTAAACCTTATTTCCAAAGGCAGCCTATGTCATCTCGAGGTAAATTCTAAATAATCTGCCTGGTGAGTACAAAGTAGTAATGGCTCACAAATAGCTACATTTAGTTCCCATGTGTTTTTTGATAAAGTGAATGTTTTCATTCAAAAGGCATCAAGTAGACGTGTTTGCCTGGTTTGATCAGAAAAAAAAGGTTTGGTAAACACTTGATTTTAAGGACATGAGTAGGAGTTGTAACACCACCAAAACATCTTCTCTTTCTTTCAAAATGTTTAGTTCCTATGGTAATTAACATTGAGAGGCAGCAACAATTACATCAGAAAATACAAGTGAAAAGTTATCCATCTCAAACTGAAATACCACAGGGTCCATTAAGCATAAAGATGACTCAAGGATCAGACCGAACACGATTACACCAAAACTTCTTCTGGGATTTTCAATATACATGCCAAAAAATAAAAAGTTGTACTGACCAAATGGGTATTCCTCCATAATAAAAGTTACAAAGCATTACAAATATGAAAACTTCACATATACACAACCCATTAGATTAATCTTTCTTGCTTAGACAAAGCTTGAAGTTAAAGAAGCACTAAACTCAAACATAAGACACCACAAATGTTTGAAACAAATTCATTCTAATCCTTTTCTGAAACAAACTCAAGCAAGAAAGCCAATTAACAGCTTCATTAAGCTACTCTATAATCCGAAAACAGAAAAATTGTATTTTTCAAACACACAAAACTCTAAAGAATCAAAAAAATTCCTAAAATCTAGAAATTAATTACGGAAAAACAGCTTAGTTTCAAGGTTTTACAGCTTAAACTCAAAGAAACCTCAAGTAAGAAGCCAATTGATGGTTTTTAAGGGTACTGTTAACTCCAAAAATAGTATTCTTTTTCATGCACAAAATGCAGGAACAAAAAAGACCCCAATACCCAGAAACTAATTATGAAAATTTACCAAAAAAGTATTCAGCTTTGAAGGCTGACAGCTTAAAAACACCCTTGAGTAAGAAGGCAATTAACAGTAAATAATCTGAAAACTGAAAAATAGCATGCACACAACATTAAAGAACCCAAAGAAAATCCCCAAAACCCAGAAATCAATTACGAAAAAAGAGCTCAGTTTCAAGGTTTCATAGCTTAAACTCAAAGAAAACTCAAGAAAGAAATCATTAGGCTAATCTATAATCTGTAACCTGAAAATTTGCCTTCTTTTCAAACCAAAAATCCCCCAAACCCAGAAATCAATTACGAAAAAAGAGTTCAGTTTCAAGGTTTCAAAGATTAAACTCAAAGAAAGTTCAAGTAAGAAAGCAAATTGCCAGCTTCATTAGGCTACTCTATAATCTGAAAACTGAAAATTTTTCTTTTTTCATACCAAAAAATTCCAAATACCCAGAAAATTCACAACAAAGAACCCAAAACAGATAACAATTCATGATAAAAGAGTTTATAGTTTTGAAAAATTTTACCTTGAGTAAGAAGCCTATTAACAGCTTCATTAGGGTCCATATTACACTCTTTAAGCATAGCATAGATCTCAGCTTCAGGACAATTAACTATTTCCTTTAAACTTTGTACCATCTTTCTTGAACCTGGTGGAATTGATTGTACTCCAATTCCTCCCCCACCATTGTTACTGTTTTTTCCTTGTCCTCCTCTGCTCGTCATCGAAAAAAATATTGAAAAAATCGAAAAAATAAGAGAACCCCACTAAATATTTTCGATTTCCAGATCTATTTCAGTTGATTTTTTTTGCTGTGAAGGAAGAAAAAACACACGGTACACACAGTGACTGCTTCGGTTATGGCTCTTTCTTTCTCTCTTTACTGTGGAAACAAGAATCCGCGGCGTAGAGGAGATATATCTAATAAAAAAAGAATTTTTGGGTTTTCTTTTTCCTTTTTTTGGGTAAAAAGAATTTATTCGTTTTTTTCCTTAATTATATTGGGATAATAAGAATTTTTTTTAGTATGAGAAATAAGGAGTAACTAATTTTGAGATTAATTTAAAAAGAACTATATTTCTTCTTTTTTTTTGAAAAAAAATTGCAAAAAAAAAATTAATTAGGAATTAATTGTTTTAAAAATAATAGTATTATCTTTATCTCAAGTTAAGAATGGAGTAATTAATTTTGAAATAACTTGTTTTCTGATCAATTGAATCCAACATGCATCATAATTAAAAATGGCAATGGAGCATGGCGAAGTAAGTATGAGACGAATTTGTCGTAACTTGTAAATGTTTCAACTCATCTCGTTTTGTCCTACATAATAAAAATTTGATTTTTTTCCCTTTCTTGGTTGGGGAGGGGGGGACCTATTTCTTTTTTCCTTCGTGATGATAAGACTTTTTTGATACGGGGCATAAAGAGTAATTAATTTTAAAATAAGTTTATTTCTCTTCTTTAATAAAAATTTAAAAAAATTTATTTAAAATTAATTATTCTAAAATTATAATATTATTTCATCTCTCATGTTAAGAATAAAATAACTAATTTTAAAATAACTTATTTTCTAATTAAATGAATCCTAAATGCCTCATAATTAGAAATGACAGTAGAACAGGATGAGATGAGTGTTGGGCAAATTTATATTAATTTGTGAAAATTCAACCTGTCCCATTTTACACTGCATGGCATTTTCATTAACTTCAACTTGCTCTACTTCGTATGATGTTACTTGTGTTTCATGTAATAGGTTAATCTTATTAACTTTTAAAAATATTATGAACAAAAATAGATTAAAATAGATAAATGTTAAAGATCATTTGAGTTGATAAATGACTAATGCATAGGAGTGTAAGAAAATAAAATCTTAGATTACAGAGTACCTTCTATAAATGCTCAAGCTTTAATATCACGTTGTCATCTTTAATAATTTTTTTTTTACTGATTATCTAAAACTTTAGATAAACTCGTCTTTAATTCACATTATTTATATCAATTGTTATTTCAAAACATTAAAATATTAAATATTCAATTAAGCAAAATACATTTTAATTATTATTATTATTAAATATAAGTCAAAATTCAGAGAGTGGATGGGATTAGAGAAGCAAAATAATATCAAAATAATAACCCAAACAAGAATTGTCGTAAATATTTCATCATTCTTGATCAAATTTCGAGTTTTGAGGCCTGGTAAGATGAAACAATGGCTAAAAACTAATGAATTGTCTTAAAGATGATTCTTTAAACATTATAATATAGCAACATTAAAACAAAATTGACATCAAAAGAATAACTAAACAAAAATATATCATGGTAAATACTTTTTTATCGGTTCAAGTATCGAATATGAAGTGACAAAGAACAGTTGCATACTGTCAAAAGACCCAAGAATACCTTCAAACTTCTACACCTCACTGTTGGCAGCCTTCCCTCTTGTTCAGGCTACTCTTTCCGTCAGAATCATCAATACATTCTCCGTCTTTTTCCTTTTCAGATCAGTGTCATTGTTCACCGTTTTATTTTTCTTTGATTCTTCATCAAGGTATAGACGATACAAATCACGCATGTGAGACTCCACAACTTTCAACATTTGTATTACATTGTTAGTTTAAATACAATATTTATTTTGATTGTTATTTAATAAATGTTTAGATCCATCGTTGTGCGACAATAAAAAAACTCAATTTTTGTAATGATCTTTTTGTGTATGACGATTATTACTTACAAAACTTATGAAGAAATCTATGAATAATTTATACAGAATAGAAGATAGAATGAGTTATGTGGGCATTAGTTATACATATATTAAAATTAATTGATATGTATATTTCAATGCTGACACAAGATTCTATGTATTTATTTGGTAACGAATTAATTTTCAATTGATTAATTAAAATGCAAGTCAAAATTCATAGAGTTGATGAAATTAAAAAAGCAACGTAATATAAAAAAGAATCAAATAAGAATTATGATAAATGCTTGATCATCCTTGACTAAATATCAAGGTTGGAGCCTTGGTGTGATGAAACAAAGAAGGGTACTTAAGGGGTCTACTGAAAAATGATGGCTAAAAATTAATGAATTGATTCTTTAAACATTCTAAGGCAAAATAATCTTAAAAGAATAACCAAACAAGAATATATTGTGATAAGAAGTTGCAACAAAGAACAGTAGAGTAAAAATTGATGAATTTGATTATTCAAATAATGTAATTGCAAGAACACAATAGTCTTTTTTTGCATACTGTAAAAAGACCCAAGGATGCTTCCAACGTATACTCCCTTCCCCCTTTTCCAGGATAATTCTCTATTTTTTCCCTTTGATGTGAATGGTCTTAGCATCAGGTTTGGCAGACACACTCTTAGCAATGACACTATCAGTGTTAGTCTCATTCCTTCGACCCTAAATCACCACTCTCACGAAGCATCTATAAGGCTTCTCAAAACATCATCATCACTAACTGTTCTCTATTCTTTTCAATGTCACTCTCTTGCACTACTGCTGAGACAGACTTGGGGTCCAGTTAAAGCAAAAGCCTCAGATGAATTTTTCACACATTTCTTAGAATCCACATCCTCCTTGAATGTCTCTGATATATAAAACAAAAGAACATCATTGAGTAGTATAGTTTAGATTCAAGCTATTGAAGAAAGTCGAAAAATACTTCTTAATATCGTGTTACATAAGCGTTGAAGCAAATTGTTCAAATCAAATGATACTAGGATGAAATTTCAAGGTGACCAAAACACTTAAAAAATCCTCAACTTGGTATATGTTCCCAAAGCCAATCGCTTAGAACGAATTTCTTCTAGGTATAAAGTCTGATACTTCTCGGGAGAATCGATGACTGCATCAAAGATGCAGTGCTAGTACATCTAAGAATTCTTAATTGGCTAATTGTATTTAGGTCTTGGGAGGAATAAGTGTGAGATTTTGAACCATTAGTTTTAGATAACTTTTATTTCGCCTTAAAGACAAATTAGTTAGTTTTTTAGAATTAATAATCATATATAGGATTGTCAGGCCGTCTACGTGGCGCCAATAATTTTTTTAAAATTTATAACTTTTCAGACACCATTTGGCTCTTTCAAAAAAGGCTCTTTTCAAACACTCTTTTTCTCTTGGACGTTCACTTGAAACTAAGTATGAAGGGAATTCCATTCTGAATATGCTATTGGAAAGATTAAGGTAACCCAGATTTGGAATCAAAGAGATTTCAACAGGATGGGGCCAGTAAATGGGTTAACATTAATAGATAGATTTTGTAGTCCCAACTTTCGTCGTAAGAGTAACCATAGATACTTGAAACTTAAGATCATAGTGACATTGAAGATTTCAAGCGCCAACACACCTGCCAAATACTAACGAAGGTTACTTATTCTCTTCTTTTTCCCATGTATCGGAATCAAGAAGGATATTACATAGAAAGCCTTTTGGCAGAAAACTTGTTCTCTTTTTTTCTCCATGTATCTGCATCAAGAAGGATATTGCATAAAAAGTATTATGACAGAAAGTGATCGTAATATATGATCTAATTCATATTGCAAAATATCAGGAATTTGATGCTTTGGTTACTGTGTCCTTCGATGAGGATTTGCCGAATATGTTGGGAGGAATGCAATGTCCTAGAACATGGAGGGATTCTTTCAAACACTCTTTTCCTCTTAGGCACTTGAAATTAAAGCCAACAATGGCATTGAAGATTTCGAACGCAACCACAATCGCCAATTGCTAACGAAAGACTACTTATTCTTTTCGTTTTTCCATGTAAGCTTCATCTATTTTTTTTTTCTAAATTTTCTTACTTGGATTACATTTTCGTATATAATTTGTTGCGTTTTGGGATACAATAGCCTTTTTCTATGAAGTTATCACTTTGGAGTATTTTAAATTTGAAGTTTATTCTTTTTTATTTGTTAGATATTTTTGATGATTATGTTAGGACCCCAACGTAATTTAAACCCCGAGCGTCCTTAATTGGTTAAATTTAATAAAGTATTGGGACCTATGTAATATTTTACTTAACTTAGGTCCTTAAGAATAAAAGAGATGTGGGGTCAAG